>JAQGAF010003958.1:0-15720 GCA_034687865.1 Kryphioiulus occultus
TCACCGTGTCTCGTCCCTGTGCACCACCGTAGTTTCCGTAGAGTTGATTTTTTTATTTTGAGGTCGATATCGTTCTGGATCATTCTACTCACGCCCGCGTTACTTTTCTCTCAAACTTTTCTAAATTTCACTGCTTTATACATCTGTGGACCAAGGCGAAGATGGGAAAGTTTTTCGAGAACCAATTTACCTACCAGTTCAGTTGGGAACAAGTGGCGCGGGCGTTTTGGCACCGGTATCCCAACCCTCACAGGTACTGTACCCCATGCTCTCTTTTCATAAAATTGCACTATATTACATGTACTAGTATGTACATGTACTTGCAAAGTTTTTATTCCAAATCCCAAAATTCGGATTTCTCCATTTTCTGCTTTCCAGTGATCGTCACTGGCACTATTCCTCTTGGCCTAAGAATAGCTGTAATATCCACAGTTTTGGAAATATTAATATTTCATTTGTTCAAACATTTAAAAAAATTAAATAGGGAAATAATGTATGTCAAGTTGGGCAAGTGAGGTAAAGGAGATGCAGTCTATAAATTGTCCATATTTCGAAAATACCCTTTATACGAAAAGTTAAATTTGTTCATTTATCTGGAAAATAGACAAAATTGCAAAAAACGCAAGACAGACTTGTAACTGATATATTTGAACCTTTCATCGACATTTCGATTATAACATTATACTTTTGGGCTGATGCAATTAGATGAGAGAAATAAAAAATTAAGTGAAAAACTATTTTGAACTTTTCATGATTGCTGGACACACCTGTGTATTACTTTATATCACATTGCAAGACAGGGTTTATGACCTTCTGTAAAGACATGTCAGTAACTGGCTGTTTTACATTGCTGATAACCTTTCCTACTTGTTTCACCCTGAATGGTAAATTAGCAAAAAGGTATCTGCTGAACTTTTCCTAGACAAAAGACACCCCATAAGGTTAATGTTAAGGGGGAAATGACCCCACATGACAATTAATAAACAAGAGGGCAAGAGTTTTAGAGGTTTCTCACAATTTTTGGCAATGCAACCAGGTGAACGTACTTCTGAGGTGCTTTGCTATTTCTGAATTTTCCCCATTTAGCAACCACGTTTTGTCCGAAGACGTGATCTGGCGAGAAGTCAAAGACAACAAAATTTATTCCAAGCGGCTTTTCACCAAAACTAACAGAGTCCCAGACTGGGGAAAGCGCTTCATAAGCAATAGGGCCGTTTGCATCGTGGAGGAGTCTATCTTGGACCGGAAAACTAAGACCATTACCACCTACACACGAAATATAGGATACAACAAAGTGATGGTAAATGGTTTTCTGTCTTAAAAAATACTAAACTTCCTAACATTAGGATATAAACTACACTCCTGGAATTTACCACAACTTCCTGGTTTCAGAAATTAGAAATACTAGTGTAGGCTGATGAATACGAGGACATAATAAGTTTGGCATACTTGTAGTTGGTATAGTTAACTGATTATGGCGATTTAGAGTCAAGATAATGCCTTATTGGCGCCATAGCTTAATAGTTTCCACTTCTATAAATAGCCCAATATATCCAATTATCAGATAGTGCAAATTTATTATCAGTTAAATTGTCCAAAAACAATGAGCAAACTGGAATTAACACTAAAATTTGATAAAAGTACAAAGTGATATTAGGGGGTGTCAATCCTAAAAAAATATTGTAATTGAAATTGACTAATTGGTGTGTGCCATATGCACACGTGCACAGCAATTAGTCAATTTCAATTACAATATTTTTTTTAGGACTGACACATTTAGTGTTAAACTTATTGCATTTTTGCCAACATTGATATCACGATTGAGGTTTGTCTTCTGGGATAGTAAACCTCTCCTTGATGTTAAGACAATTCTAACTCGGTTGGCATCATCAAACCATCATCAAATCCCACCTAGCGGGGGATAAAACGCTATTTTTCTCAATTTCTAGTCTGTTGAAGAAAAATGCACATACCGACAAAATGAAGACTGCAACAGTTGGACAACAGTCGACCGACAGGCGTGGATCACGTCCAGTGTCTTCGGCTTTGGACGAGCCATCCAGAGCTTCGGCTTGGACAGGTTTCGCAAAAACAGCGCTGCTGCCCACCGGGGATTCCAATACGTCTTGGACAATATGTACAAAGTGGCAGAGAAGCAGGCAGAGAGCGTCCATGGTGGGCTTCAGGTGAACCTGAAGGCCAGGGCAAAGAAGGCCAGTGAGTTGGCCAAATCGACTGCACCCCTAGTGGCTGCAGCAGCAAACGTTCACGCGCAAAACAGTCAGTGATGTGTAGTGGCATGAACTCGTAATCTAGAAATCTAATCAAAGGACAGTCAATTAGGAGAGTGGAACATGGTGGGAATCAGCAACTCTTGCAACCAAACACACCTTTCTTTGGGGCTTTGTTGTCCATTCTGTGGTGGTAGCCACATTCCACACGCGGCTCGCTGACAACGCTGCAGAGCAACATGCCGCAAAAACAGAATCAGATTCTCTAGCTATTCTAGGTATATTCAAATTCCTGTACATTGCCATTTTTCAAATAAAATTATACACTACTTCCGAGGTTTTGGATTAAAGGTACCAGTTTAGTGGTTTTCTCATGGCTCGGTCCAAGTATGACGACACGCTGATTACTTAAATTTCTCATTTTTTTCTATGTTTGTAAGGCAAACCACGAGAACATCACCAAGAATATCGTTTAATAAAAATTCAGTACATATCAGGCATTTTCCGAATTGTCAACTTGTATTCGTGGAATCCACTGTTTACGCAAAATTCTTTTTGGAGAAAACTGAACAAACTAGCCTCATATTTTACCATGAATTGTTGTTTTGTCTTTGCCAACTTAGCAGGCAATGCTCTTGCCCATATAAAAACTAAACGAGAACATTTCGAATTCTTAGTTTGCAAAGAATCCCTTCTTCTTGAGGTCGGCTTCGATGCTAAAAAAGATGACAAGAAGGACATTTTTTAAATTGTGAATATGTTATGGTGTAACAAATGGCTTAATGATATCGAGATTTTGACTAATTTCTTTCATAAACTAAGTTCAATTCCATGCCATTTTAGAATATTCAATTTCCCTATATTCAGATCAGTTAAGTTGTTTTTCATTTTTCACTGAATGTACCTTGGCACTCGAATTATGTAGAAGTCATCGGAATCCTTCTTGACAACCTCAGCTCTGACGATTTCCAATCCCTTTAAGAACGTCTTGAAGGCTGCCCAATCCACGTCATTGTATCCATTTTCCTTTGGCTCCACGCCTAACCGCAAAAAATGAAAAAAAAAATTCAATTTCTTGGCATTTTCGATTTTGATAAGGTGACAATGGCATTACCGAGGATGGAGCAAGAGACTGTCTGAAACGGAGTTTCCTGGAAATCTTTCGTCATCTGCCGGGTGTCGCTCATTTCTACAACCTCAGAATTGCCGTAGTCCGGAAACAGCACTTTGCACTTGCCGTCCACGATGCCATGTACGAGAGCCCGAAACCACTGCCCGTAAGCTAGAATAGTGCAAAAAAATGAAAGTTATTAAGCCGGTTTTACATTGTGAAAAGGAAGATTTTCTGAAACTTACTGGCACTTTTTGCGAAGCAAAAATCGCCCTCATTTGGCTGGTACCCACTAGCACCTGTTCTGGAGCAGTGTTCTGTAATGTCTGTAGCCATATTGTCATATTTTTCAATTGCTGGAAGGAAAACATGAATTTTTTTGTCATTTCACACTAGACCTCCATTAAAACAAACGTCCAGACGGGTCAATCCACCAACAGGGGAAAATGACACGAATATGACGAAAACAAAAAAGTATGCTTTTCATTGTCCTCAAAGTACAGAGTAGTAGAGCACAAGTCGTCTCCAATGCTTACCGCCAGCATCACACTTGAAAACCATGATAAGGTCCGGTGCGAGGACATCCCCGATGCACAGGTCAAGTTGCTGTCCAACTTCCAGCTGCACGCACATAGGCACCACGCATTCTTGTTCAGTTGAAGCCTCGTGTGATTCGGCACCACAATGGGCGCTGTCGTCTGAATAATGCTGCCCGACCACTGCTTCGGTAGCTTTTGAAGTTCCCAGGTCCTCCATGCCCTTCTCGTCTTCGGTTTTGAGGTTCTGTACAGTAGTTAGTTCAGCTAAGTAATCTTCCAAGGACTGGCCGTCGATGGAAGTAAGCACTGCGTGGACGGGGTCGACCGTGTCATCCATGACTGTCATCAGTAGTGAGGCTGGTTCGGCATCAGTCGGAGTGAGCACCTCCCGTAAGTTGTCAAGTGATACTGAGGTCACAGGATCGATGGCAATGGTCAGTGACAACGGGCAAACGTTGTAGAACGAGTTTGGAAGCGGTCGAAGGCAGTTCAGTGTAGTGACTTCTGCATTGCCAAAGTCGATGAAGCGGATTTTTATTTCGCCATTCTCGTGGACACTCTCGACCAGACAGCGGTTCCACATGCCGTCGACTGAGAACTGACCGCAGACAAGCTGACCGACGGCAGGCAGCTTGGTCAGTGACTTCGAAGTCTCGTCTTGGCATGCCTCCTGCAGGTCGTCGGTCAATCTTAGCATGGTGGCTATCTTGTCGTCCTCCAGAACCTGCACCGACAGCCGGTTCAGAGATTCCACCCAGAAAAGTGCCACTTTGGTGGGAAGGTGGGGAACTTCGATCTTGGGTAAAAGATCGAGACCCTTGCCAACAACAGACGATGAGGTAGGTGTCCTGGATTTTTTTGACGGCGTTGGTGCTCGGTACGAATCCAATCCATGTGGCGGCTCAGTCTGACTTGCTTCTATGGCTTGCAGCGATGTCACATTCGCCTCTTCCAACATGGTGTCTAAAACCTCGAATCCGTTATCGTAGTTCCAGACAGAGTACGCCGTGGCCTGAATGGTAGGGCTGCCTTCTCCAAACTGGACGTTGACCGTTGCAGTGTCCCCCTCCTTACGAAGAACCTTGACAGTGAGCATGTCGTCTGGTAAGAATTCATCGGGGATGCATTCAGTAGCATATGGCTCGTCTACCCGAAAGCAAATGGCCAAGGTGAGGTACTGAGAGAAGGTGGCTGGCAGCGGGCAGATATTGACCACCCTCTCGCAGTTGCCAAAGTCGAGGTATCGAACCAAAAACGTGTGGCCATAGCTCTTTAAGATCATGCCGCGGTACCAGGCTTGATCAGTCGGCGACTGGGCGCCCACTATGGCGCCAACAACGAATTTCCTGCAAAGATGCCAAATTAAAAAAAAAAATGCACCATCCCGTTTTGCAGGATTTCCGAAGCAAACTAAACTTGTTTTATAATAGCCGTTAAGAGAATTGACAAACTCACTCTGACTCAACGTTGATTTTTGCCTCCCTGCAAGCATCTCCAAGTTGGGAAAAGAGGACAGCCACATGGTCAGATGGAATTCCAGCCGTGTGACTCCCCCATATCTTCCCAGTCTGTTCTTGGGTCGGTGCGGAAAGCATGACCTCAGTTCCGATTTCCCAGTTCTCGATGCAGCTGACATGGATGGGGAAGCTCTGTGTCGCAAAGCCAGATGCAATCAGCAATTCACCGATGTCATCTATAAAACGCAAGAAGTCACCATAAACGAAGTGACCTTGTGTGCTATCGCGAACAGAGGCGTTTTTAAAAATCTCTATTTAAATTGGGGCATACCGAGTAAGGTGATGAAATTGTCCAGGAAGTACAATTCTACATAAAATGTACAGGAAGGACTCTCTGGTTTGTTACAATATGTGCTATAACAGTTTACTCTAATTTGTACGACTAACCAGCGGTCCAAATTGACAATTTTAAAAAGGTAAATTCACCTTACCATAGCTCAACGGTTAACAAAAAAGTGGATCAACATTTTTCAAATTAAAAACCATATGAGGTGTTTTTGCAAGGAACAAGCAATAGGTAATTAAATAGGTAATCATGGATGGGAATAAATCAGCCCCGAATTGTGTTATAAACTTGTCAATTCAACGGCAGAGAGAATGTTTGAGGTTATTACGAAAAACTGCAAATCAATGAGTTATTGACCACTTGCTACGTATGCATTTCAATAGTGGTCTTATATTTTCTTAACAGTGAAAAATTAGTTCTCGTGCATTTATTCTTTGTATTTGAGTAAAATTGCTCATTTGTAATCAAAATATGTTTGCTTTATGACGATTCAATGGTTTCCTAACGTTTCGTAAGGTTAGATGTATCCTTATTTTTCAAAATGTGTTTAACCATTAAATTCTCCCGCAAAAACTCACAGTACACTTGCAAACCCATTCAGGAAAACCAGTTGAAAACATCTGCCATAGAACATGTTGGATTTTAACTCTGGAGGACACTCCCCTTTGTAAGTGATATTTGTGAATATGGTGCAAAATTACCTGAAGGAAAAGGACACTCCCCTTTGTACTTATTACTTGTGAATTACCTGCATCTTCCTTCAGGGCGATCCAAGCTTGGCCTCCGCAAGTCTTCACTAACGAAGCGTACAGCTGAGTTACGTCTTCGATGATGAGTTTGAAACAGCTAAGCGCATCAGAAGACCACTTTCCATTGGTTGGATAAACGTCAGCTAATCGGCACCAGACCGCCTAATCGAGTAAAAACGAGTGAGCAAATGTTTGGGGCAAATTCATGACCGGGGCTCAAATGTCTCACCTGTACGGGAAGGTCCGCAATCTCAGGGCTCAAGTCGCGCAAATCTTGCATTGTGACGAAATCGTCGTTGCCGTAGTCGATGAAATTCACCTTGAGTTTGTCTTTCTCCACCTAAAATTGAAGGCAAAACTGAAAAACAGTTCCAGGCTCTGGAGTAGTTTTTGCAAAATGTATCGGTGAAATCTACACTATCAATTATGTCTGAGAAGAATGCAACAATATTGTTCTGAGTACCCATGTCCTTAATGCATGCATACAAATTTACAAAAGGGGCAAATAATGTATAGTTCCCTGTATAATTTTTGAAACTTTTTTCTTCCACCAATGAGGTTATAAAGGGCTTTGAAAACAGAATATGGATGGTAGCCTCAAAACGTACTTTTTTGACTCTGGCACGGTACCAGATACCATCGAAGCTATATTTGGCAGCCACAATTTGGCCAATCGCAACCTCTTCAATATTAGGGTTCCGGTCCACCACCTGAATTTTGCGCATGATATCGCCCAAATCCACAGCATTGTTTAACTGCACGTAGAAGTCGTTGGGATCACTAATATGAGTGATCTTGACCTGAATGCCAAAAAAATGAAATTTTTAAACAAATTTGGTCACACGGCTAATAAAAATTACCTATTTTAATAAATAAAAATCTATTTTTCATTTTAGATGTAATAATGAAGGTAACCTTGGTAGAACTGCCAATAGTAACTGGAGGCATGGTACGTAACTTTTGAGGAGCAACAGGTTGTTTAGCTTTGGACTCACTCTGCAAATTGAAAAAACAGACCATAAGCACTATAACCATCAGTCAAATTTTCATGAAGTTAAATTATTGGTGATTTTAGTATAGCAGTTCATGACATTTTCCAAAAATCCATAACTAGCAGCAGCAAAAAAATGTCTCATTAATATTTATTGAAATATTACTGAAACATTGTTTCCTTTTCAGTCGAGATCACCTTACAAATTATCTAAATTAAGGCTCAACATCAGAAAGACCAGCCTGTTTCGATTTTCAAATGTAGAAATTTCTCCTCATCGTCCCACGAATAAATAAGTAAAAATGCTTACAGTCTGGGTTGGTTTGGGTCTGCGCAATGGCTGAAGGCTCGCCTTCTGCTGCTGCTGTTTGTTGTTATTATCGACTGTCTGTTGCGTTGGCTCTATCTTCTGAGTAGCAGACAGTGGCTTATTGTTTTGTTTATCAATATCCATCCGGGGTTGCTGTCCATTTCCAGCAGGTCCAGCAACTGGCTTCTGTTGCTCTCTTCTGTCTTTCGCTGCCGGATGCTGATCATTCTGCTTTGGGGACATCAGTAAGGGCTTGTATGCTAGCTGCTGTCCATTTTTGTTTGACTGCTGGTCGCCTTGCTTTCCTAATTTTGGTCGGGGCTGGAATTTGGCCTGATGACCACCAGGTTTTTCAAGGGCCTTCTTAGGATGGACCGGGGTCATAGGTTGTGGGCACGAGTGAGGAAGGACATTACTTGGTTGTGGGAGTGGGAGAAGATAGGCATCGCTAGGTTGTGGGCATGGGAGAGGAAGAGTATCACTACCAGTTTCTTCACTGGGCCCATGGGATGCTGCACGCTGAGATATGTTGCTATTTTGGCTGACAGAACGGGGAAGCTGCTTTGGTATGGGCGGGTCTTCCAAGAGGTGTGGCCGTAGCGGCGATTGGACTCTGTAAAGCGACAGAAATTAAATCAAGTTTATTTCTGAGTTCATGATAAAAATTATGCATATGTCAAAATCATCGAATTTCTAAAGAAACGAATCGAGAAAGCATAAACCCTAAGCTGAATGCAGACAAATGCGCACTTTATTTTTGTTTTGGAGTTAGATTTTGAATTGTCATCATTAGTCAAGTTTTTTTTAATAAATGATCGTGGAACTTCAGCTTAGAACAACTGGAAAAAATTATTTTGTTCAATATTCCGTTCTTGGACATGTGCAAAAGAGTGTGCAGCTGACACATACATGTGGTAAAATACATGAGGTAAATTACTGCACACTTGGTATCTTCATAAAAATGTTAACAAGACATTATAGGTTATTACCAGCCATTACACACAGCCCAAAAAGTACACCATCAGTGCAGTTATTCAGTTACTCAGCCACCATGTAAGTATGAGTTCGTAATTTTACTAGTTAAAGGCTGATCTTCCTTTTGCAAGCAGCTTAAAGCCTGAAGAATGTTTTTATCAAATTTATACTCACTTCTGCAATTCACAAACGTGCCTGTGCTGTTCCCAATCGGCTTTCTGGCATGCCACCGAACAATAAATTGTCTTGCACCTGGTACAGCACTTAGTACCTAACGGCAAACAATCAATGACAATGATTTTTAAAGAATTTCGACAAGTCAAAACAAACGTCTTTTATGGAATTTACTCTGAAATTCAAGCTTTCAAGAATTAAAAAATTATCCATACTAGAGCACAGAGGAACTGAAGGAAAACTTGCCTTTTGACTGGCATTTTACACAGAAAGTTGCCCGCATTTTGTTTTGAGAGTTACTCCTATAACCTTGAGCTACAACATTTGCACCTGAACTCTGCAAGATTAACGAATTCAGTTAAAAAAATGTGATCGAACAATGACGTGCTGATTATGCTGAATAAAAGTTCACGGACTCACCACTGGCCGGTCAAGTGCATAAACTGTTCGGGAAGTTGATTCTGTTTGCAGCTGAAATGCGACGGGCTGAAAACGTCATTCAGAATATAATTTGGTAATGCAGCTGTCAGAAAGTTGAGATTTTATCACTAAATAATGTGTTACCGTAGGGGGAAGAAGTCCGCAAGCACCTAAAAGAATGAAAATAGCTATTTGATTTAAGGATCAACAGCAGGAAAACTCGTGTTTTCAAAAATAGGCGAACCTGCTATTCTTTCATCTGGTAATGACGATCTCCCAGTGACATAACTTCGTGCATGGTAAGGCTAAAAACGTACAATATATTTATTATTATTCAGGCTTTATTGTTCAGGGTTTAAACAACAGCAGCAATTATTTTTCACATCCTTTTGGAAGAGTCACAAATTTAAAACTTAGTAATTTTTACTAAATCTGCCTTCCATTCAAAAACTTATTTCATGATACCTCGTGAGTCCTTGATTCTGGCCCAAAGTTATGCCTGTCTAGCTCAACCTTCAAATACAACGGCGGAGTTTCATTCAATGCCCTAAGACCATTTATGGCATCCTGTTGATTCCGATAATAAACCTTCCTAGACAACAAATGTAGGATTGCATGATAAATTATTAGCATTATCAGTCAAGGTAGTAAACTTAATCTTTTAGCATGAGAAGATTACAAAATTGAATGACAAATGCGAAGATGTTAACATTTTTTTAAACTTTTTCATTAACTGATAATAACATTTTTGCAAATTAAAAACATAGGTGAAAACGTTCACAACTTTGAAAACATTGCAACTATTTGTTCATTTTCATTTACCAAGACTGAGGCTTTTGTGGAGCATGTTGGCCACAATTTTGGTAATTTTCTTTACTTATCGATACTCATTTTTCAAACATTTATGAATACTTGCAAATACAATGATCAATTTGGAGATTATTAAATTAGTGAAACCTAAGAGTAGCCTTCAATGCACATATCAAAACTGCCTACAGAACTTACCCAAATATGTGTTTAAGGGTCATGAGTCCAGCAGGACGAATCAGCTTCACGTCACGGACATCCCCATACTTGCTAAACATATGATGTAGTCCAGCCTGGATAGAAATAAACAAACATGTTACAAAAGCACATCAGGAAAAGGCACCATTACAGAGGCTTGGAAAACGCTTCATTAGTTCTTACCTCAGACATACTAAGCGGGATCCCTTTAACATGCAGGGCATATATATCGCCACCATAGCTTGAGATTCTAGAACAACAAACATAGTTAGTGGACGATTACACTAACTGGGATGTCTTTCAAACTGAGAGCCCACTGCTGCAAATTTGTCACTTTTCAAAACGTGACATTACCTTTCTATTTATTGTATTTGTTTCCCCACAGTCGGCATACAGATGCCATGTGGTGGGGCAATACTAGCCTACAGATACCCTTATTCATTTACAATTGGTGATGTTGTTAGTGATAGGTCTTCACGTCAGAATTGACGGAAGCAGGAGGTTGTATGACCATTCTGACTGATGTAAATTACAGATCATTCTGACTTATATAAATTATTATTTAAAATTAACAAGAAATGACGTCAGGTTGACAGTACTAAATTAGATAGTTTTGAAAGCAGGGCATTTGTTTTGTTTTTAGCATGCCACTAGACGTTGGAATGAGCTTGCAAAAGAGGAAATTCAATTTAGTGAGAATGTTGGTGAGATTGACACAGAACAGTTTTGCTGACAGTGGGGTATTGAGTCGAACGACCACCTGTTCCCTTGGTGACGAATTGCCCCACGTGTTGGAGTACAAGTTACCTACTAATGAAAAGCTTAAAGATTTTCTGTCCTCGGTTACCTTGACGATTGATACTGCAGTCCAACACCTGACAAATTATCGTAGAAACTGCGTCCAGCGTAGGAGTTGAACTGACGATTTTCGTAATCGTCCACCATTGGGTCCCAATGGTCGAGATTCGGAGAGCTGAAAAGTAGCAAACATTCTGAAATTAATCAATCGCTTCCAGGGGTCAAGCGAGTGTGCTAAATAACCGCGGCTTACTTCATTCTGTTCATTTTCTTCACATTCGAGAAGAAAAATGAAGATTTCAGACAATGTACTGCACCACAACAATGCAACAATCCGACAATCGAAAGCCAATGATAATGAACGTTGGTATGAACCAGTCATAGAGGAGGCACTGTATGAACAGAAGGAAATGGGAAACAAAGGCGCTTTTAGCTATGGCGCTGCCTACTCAAGGATCGCCCATAAAGAACAAAACTGACTAACACTTGCTAGTGAGTAGTGGCGATCTTTACTCAAAGTTTCAGGAAAGTAAAGCGTACATGAACTTCGAATGTTAGTGATAATGTTACACTACGATCACTCATCCTATATTATTATTTTTTGAAAACATTGTTAATTCCATGCTGGATGCGGATGAGCTTTGGAATAATTTCACCATTTTTTTATTTCGTAATATTGATTGGTTCTGAAAAACTGAATGCCAATTTTGTATGCAGCATCAAGTTTCAAAACTGTTACTTTGAATTAAATTTATTACAATGTTTGACTCAGTTATGAAGATACACTACGATTCGCTGATTTCACCCAAAAATATTCATACTACCAACCTAACATATTATAAAGTCTCTCAGAAATTCACACAATGCCATTTACGAAAAAAAATTAATAGTTTTGCAAACTTACCGGCATTCCAAAATGCTAAAAATTGATCAATTTCCAGATCTTAAATTCTAGTAATTTTATTACGATATCAACGTAATATATAAATGATGTAATTATAATTTTACGAATATTTAAACCTTTAGCTTTTAATCTTCCTCTCTGCGTAGCCTTTCGCAGATTTGATGAGATCTGTGAATCGCAAATTTGCGATTGCTCAAAACTGGATGTCGGTAAAAGTGATGACCCGCCCTGCTTTTCTATTCAGCATTAAACGGGTCAATTTCAAATACTTTTATTGCAGTTTTTTGGAACACGCTCGTAATTTCCTGAACCTCTTACTTGCATCACCGCAAAATTAAACGATACAGTAAATATTCCCTGACAGCAAAATAGCAAAAGTAGTTATAAAAGTATCTTTTTTCTTACCTCTTAATTTAATTTTTAATATGTGGGCCCCAAAACCAGTTCAGATACAACTTGAATGATGGTTATGGATCAGTAACCTGGAAAATGTGAATCAGTTTTTTTATATTGAAGGCTATTTGGAAAAAAAATAATTACGTCAAATTTATTCACAAGAAATAATCCAGTCCAGCTACATGTACACCGGAATTGTAAAATTAGATGTCAATGGACAAGTAAATAAAGGTTTTTATAGCATAAGATATTTCTTATTGAACACTTTCAATTTAACCAATTATCCAAGTTATTTTCGCATATTTTGAAAACGCGAATAGAACAATAAATCATGAGAAATGTTCTCAAAGTTGTTTATGAAGGAATTTAAACACTGATAAACGACATCCTTTGTCGACGTTATTTGTGGTTGGTCATTACTGAATGTTCGATAAAGTTTCATAAAAAAAATGACTTCCTTAAATAATAATGACTGTCGTTGTTGTATATCAAAAGGAATATGACCAAGAAATGGAGTCCTTCAATGACGTTATTTGAAACAGGCCCTGAAGTTTGAAAACAAAGCTAGAAACTGGAGTCTTTTTGGCAAGGGATGGCTCCCGGGTTCCTTTCAAAAAAGGACCTATTATGACGAAAACAGACTAAAATGACGTCATATGGGCGTCGTTGAAACCCCAAAACCATATAAACGAAAAAGATTAAAAACAAAACAATTTCAATCTTTTTCATTCATACTGATGCACAAAATTTAGTAAATCGTTCGTCCCACACAAAAAAACAACAATAAAAATTTCATTTTTCACTTGTTTTCCCCCTTCGTTTAGATATATTTACTGTATTAAGGTGCGTTTACACTACATGTATACCGTATATTATACTGTATGTACATGTATAACAAACGTGGTATATAGTAAAGTTATTCAACCTGTTTGAAAATGAGAAGAAAAAACGTTATTTAACATATTGTAGTTTTTGATGACCCACGTAAATATATAACACGTAATAATAGCAAGTCGTACAACAGAGTTAAAAACTAATTTCTTATATTACAGTGTTTCGTGATATGTTTGGCATATGGGGTAAACTCCATTATTGTCGCCGACATTTTTTGAGGCATTTGTCCTTACGAAATCATTCTTAATTAAAATTTTATAAATCAGAGAAATAAAATCCACTAAAATGCATATGGTTGTTGGGTTTTAAATATATGACCTTATGTGCGCCATTTTGATTTCCCTACGGAACCCCTTGGGTGACGTCCATGTTTTCGTCGCTAATGGCGGCCGTGCAGCTTTCGCACCTAGAACTTGCACTTCAAAGTAACGAGTCAATTAAAGCGCTGATTTAATTAACCAGGCTGACGCACAGCGTCCCCCTTTTACTGTCTCCTTGGCAGGCCTTGTGAGCGTTGACCTCAATCGTAAATCTCGAGACAAAATTTCCCGTCCACTTTCTCCGTATTATTAAAATCAACTGGGTTACCATCGGAGTAAGTAATTCAACATGGCCGCCGGCGTTCCATTTTTTACGTCAGTGACACGAATTTGGATGGATTAAATCTCGGATCTTCCTCCTAATTGAGGTCGTCAATATGGAGAAAAACGGCAGTAATGATAATGATTATCAATCGGGAAATTCGAGAAGATGCCTCAGTGCGTGCTCCATCCGAAATGGGTTCATTTGCGACACAATGTGTTAAGAGAAAAAGCAATATGGCGTCAGCAAGCAATAAATTGTGCAACTATGACAACCACAATACAGTATACTATTATAAAACTTTTCTTAGTAAGCAGCCTGTTATTTGAATGCGTTTGTATTCAATGTGGCAATTATTATAAATGATTACACAACCTCTCCGCTGTTTAGAATTTACACTTATACATTATTTATTCAAGGTGATATAAAGACATACATATACCTGCACTTCGATTCCATATCTAAGTAGATTTGCAATTCATGCATAATTTGATCTTAATATCCAGTAAAAATCTAATACAAAAGATACTACAAATTTGAGTACCGAAAATCGTTTTGACATGGCAATTGTATAAAGGTGCGTTTACTGTACACTGTATGTTAAAGCGTGTTATATTGCAAAGTTATACAATTTGTTTGAACATGAGAAAAAAATGTTATTTAACATCTTGTAGAATTAATGACCCACGTAATCGGGTGGGTGTTATTAACACGTTGTACAAAAGAGTTAAAAACAAATTTGTTGTATTACAATGTTTTGTGATACATTTATACTGTAAACGTACCTTTAGTTTTATAGAATATCAAAGTTTTTCAGATTTTAGACCTAAACAGATATTTTTGAGAAGATTTCGTAAAGGTTCAAAAACCACAAAACTGCTTGAAACAAGTCTTGCATACTGAAACACTCAGACTTCCGGTGCAAGTTTTTCTAATGGTGTGTCGCCTTCGAATTTGGGCGTCGCATTAAAATTCATCAGTCGATCTGCATGTATTTTAATAACAGTGACACCTGGCCGCAATCGGGTCAGCCTAGACAGCGGGGATATGGACAGGGGTCAAGCTAATGTCTTTAGCAGCATTTCCGGGATAGAAGCAAAAACTGGTATCAGAAACAAGGTTGTTTATGCCAATTGAACCTTGATTGGACGTGTTACCAAACGCTAATGAAGATCTGTTACAATTAGGCCATGTAATGGCTGGCTCAGACACCAAAATAGGAGTAGATCTGATATCTGATAATACAGTACGTGGGAGTTGCAATGTGGACTTTACGTCTTTATGGGGCAAATTTACTTCTTACTGCATATATGTTTAAACTTTAAGAAATTAGGATTAGGTAAGCAGGGGTGGTTCCTGATTTGTTTTCCGAGAGATGGGGGACCTCTTCCAAGTAGCACGTTTTTAGAAAACTTGGTTTTGATAAGTGTAAATTGAGGTTGGACGCTGATTTGTGGTATAACTCGTAAGATACTGCAGTTGATGGAAAATTTAGCTACAATTCTGTTGTGAGTCTGGTGCAGATCAAGAATTAGACAAACGTAGTTTTATGCAAGTTCCGTACAGATCTGCTACTGGCTTATTGGTAATCGGTGTCAATGCCGTGTGCAGTCATGGATATAACTAAGATTGGGCAGTATACATCTACAATAAACCAGTATCTAGCAAAGAGATAATAGACAGTTAGAGAAATTTCGTACGAAAATACCCCAAATCAGTAATAAAGATGTGTGACCATACTTATAGTTCTGCTATATCCCTTTAGTCCCTATTGGCAAAGAGTAACCATCAATAGGGATTTATTTTACGAAAGTCCCCATTGCCGTGATCACAATGTT
>JAQGAF010003959.1:0-15718 GCA_034687865.1 Kryphioiulus occultus
ATGGACTGTAGTGACATAAGTATCCATCACTATACTATCAGTACTGATATCTAGATACTGGTGATATTTTAGTGATATCAGTATATTTCATTACTTAACTTACACTATGGATCATTGACTATGGAGTATAAAGTATTAGTACACTATGGACTGTAGTGACATAAGTATCCATCACTATACTATCAGTACTGATATCTAGATACTGGTGATATTTTAGTGATACCTAGTATATTTCATTACTTAACTTATACTATGAATTATTCACTATGGAGTATACAATATTAGTAGTAGTGGTATTAGTACAGTATGGACTGCAGTAGTGACATAAGTATCCATCACTATATTATCTGTACCGATATTAAATGTCGACATGTATCTCGTGTGGTTTAATAAGGAAATCTGAATTCTCTTTCCCGGGTATTTGTGTAAATAATTTTATTTGTCCTTCTCTAATACATGGGATCAATTTTTCACAATGTTTTTGCATTATACATACGTATAGGTTAATCCTTTTTTTCAAATCAGTAACAGCATGTATTTGTACTGTATGTATAGGTAGCCTCGTCGCTGGTGACGTCATCCGAATTTTTTCCTTAATTTCTTCCTCGGAATGCGAAGCTAATCAGCGCCATCCGCGCGGTTAATTTGATTTCATTCGCGTAAATTAACCTCGTTCGCTCGGCGCAACCCCCGAGCTGAAGTCGCTGACGAAAGCGACGTTTCACGAAATCGACGACGAATCACGTCAACGCGCCAAAAGATGGAGTACGACGTCGATAATAGAGAGTTTGCGCTACACGTTAAACGTGGACGTGACGAAAACGTGTGACGTCACGTAAAACATTGTATAGATCAAAGGGAGCAGATCTCGTGCCGTGGAATAAATCTCCGAATAAATGGAGATAAATTTGTTGACGTGTACTACTTTTCATCTCTTTTTTTTATTTTCATCGAGAATTTACCTTTATAAATGAAGAGATTTCTCTGTCATTTATTTGTACCTATATATACACGTATATACCCAACATTTGGGGGTAACCTGCTACCTGAATTACTCAGTAATTCAATATAATGGGTGAGCGTGAACTTGCTCATTAGAGTTTACGCTACACGTAAAACGTGGACGTGACGGAAACGTGTAGCATTGCAAATCAATGGGAGCAGATCTCGTGCCATGGAATAAAAATTTTGACGTGTATAGCTTTCGCTACCTTTTTTTTCATTTCATCGATAATTTACCTTTAAAAGATATTTTTTTGGCATTTATTTGAAGTTATACATGTATACCCAACATTTGGGGTTACCCTGTTACCCGAATTATTCAGTAATTCAATATTGCTGGTAAAATGCACGAACGTGAGTTTGAGCATTTTCACGTCGAAAATGTCGTTTTTGACCGTGAACGCGCTCGTGTATAATGTCACGTGATTTGCTCACATTCAGCAGCGATGCTAAAAAAGATTGGCGTCACGTCCACGTTTTACGTGTAGCGCAAACTCTCTAATGTCCTTGACATTGCACGTCACGTTCTTGGCGCGTGCGAATCTAAAATTTTAACCGTTGCAGATAGGACCAAACGTCCAATTAGAAAGTTGTAGAGCGTCCTAAAATTAGTGCAATTCGTGCATTTGCAACATTTTTTATCAATCGTAAAGTCACAGCTTGCAAGTACATTTACGCACGTATGCAACCCTGCATTGCGGGAAAACATGCTGGGATTTCCCGGGTACTATACCAGTTCGCAGTTTACCTTTGACGCCATAAATCATGCACAAACAAAATGCCCGTTTAATTAGTTGGGCGTGACGTGATTATTAATTGTGTATGACGTGAAATACTGTACTCAATACCTCGCAGCGAGCTTGTCGGCCCTGTATAGTTGCAAACATACAGTAATATTAACTTTCCATCTGTAACTTTACGATTGATAATTTAATGTCATAAATACACACCTTAGACTAATTTTACGAGGTTCTATAACGTTCTAATTGGACTTTTTGTCCTATCTCTAAATGCTAAAAATGTAGATTCGCACGTGCCAAGAAGGTGACTTGCAATGCCACACACAATATGCCTTCTGGAGTCCTCACGTCACTCTAGTCAACTGTAAAACAAGGTTTAACCTAGCGGTTGCCATATTTTAGGTATTCGGGAGGCTCTGACATGCCTTGCCCTACATACACTGTACTTGAATAATGTACATAATAGGTACATGTATGTCAAATTGCATACGTCAAATTATTACAGAGAAAAAATTTAGAACGCATTTGCAATATACATGTAGAATGCCTTGAATTCCTGTAATTTAAAGATTTCTATATATAATTATGACTATTATCAGGATTGATTTTGAATTATACAATGCACCTGAATACAAAATTAAAAACTTATTATTATCCCCAGAGATTGAGAATGTCTTTAAAATATGCACCTTCCTGAACGACTCATTATAACGGTTTTGAGATTTTGCTGATGGGATTCTCGCCATTGCATTTTGAGAACTGTTATTTCTTTTTATAGCCGTTTTCAAAATTTGGCAGTAGGCCCATGTCCATACTATAGACAAAGCACGCCAGCCCTTGCATTTTAGTTGCTAAATAATGCAAGGCAATAAAAAGTGTCCTATTGTTTTATTGTGTTCAATGGGCATTTCAAAGACAAGATAGCGGAGACGACAACAGCCAAAGTATCAATAATAAGTCCACACGACGGTAATGTTTAGCCCACCTGTGAACATCTAAACTTTGGCTGATCCATTTTCAATATACTTTTGGCGCTTTTTATATTGATATTTCCGCGGAATAGATGCTCAGCACACGTCATAAGAATAAAAAACGTCTTCTGCGCTGGAATCATCAAGTTATTCGCAAAGCCTCCAACTTTTTAAGTTCAAAAAATCCGCACTCTCTAAATGGCATCACAAACATAAACCCAGATCTCGCCTATATCATAATGCTTTCGTCATTGATTTTTTTCCCTCGTTTACGGTGGTACATCATGAATATTTCATAATCCCCGAGAACTTATCTTACATTATATATTCCAGATTTTAAAACAAAGTGAAACCAAAACGAACGAATAGACAGGCTCGTTTCCATGCTCTCTACGCAACAATAAAAACATCACGTTTAATCAAATTTACCGTAAATTGCAATGCATTGGATAATGAGAACTGGGTTTTGGATCTTTTCTTGAAGTAAAAAATAAAATGAAACTGTTTAAGGTACTTTCCTTTTAGACATGATGGTTGACTTCACCTTATCTTTAACACACACAATTACAAATTTAAACAATGTATATAAATTCAAGGATAAAACTTCTGTATAGTGCATTCTCTAAATGTGCAAACAATATTTACAGTACATAATAGATGTTTACTATCCCAGATTGTTTACTTTATTATATTTACTTGGGCGCAAATAAAATAACGAAGTACAATTATAGCAACAGATTCCGTCTAGGACTTTGGGAAATAAGATGTGTTCAAAATTAATGAAGCCTGTAGTTTAAATTTTACTCTGCCTTCTATCGGCATTACAGAGCAGATTTACTACTTGTCTACTGCTGCCTAAGAACATAGTACCTTTAATATAGTACCTTATTGTCGATAAAGAATGTTTTTTTCTTGACCATTCTCTTCGGATTGTGCCTGACCCATTTTGTTGGCCATTTGCTCGGAGCTCTGTTTTAAACAGTGTAATGAGTTTTTTCTTCTCGTTTTAACTATGATTAAATGTGTTTAACACTATTATGAAATTCCAATGGAATTGACAACATCATTTACCAATATTTTATTCCGTAGAGTACCAACAATCCTCCCCTATTTAAGCTCACTGATAGCCAGTTGCAAAGCTTGTGATCAACACACCATAATTAGCCTTTATTCATTAGTCTTGTGAGATTGTAACAATTGTTTTAGCATTTAGCTCATTATTAAATAACTTTGAAGGATGCCTTGTTCACCTTTTGAAAATCATGTGGGCTCAGTAAATGTGGCAGAGCAGTGAATAATTCTCCCCATATTTTGTAACTTAGTGTATTTTCAAAGTCAATTTAAGCGTTCATGAACAACAGTTCCTTCGCTGTAAGACGTCTGCAGCATAAAACGAATAGTTCCCTTCATTTAAATCAATTTCATTGATTTGCTATTTACCTATAAAATCCAAACCACGTGTGCTAACCAAGCTCATAGCGTATTCTACTTATCAACATGAAGACTGAATTGAAACAGATGTCAGCGCTGTTCATGACCTTCATGACAGAACATTGTGCATATTCCTCACACGGTGAATTTCAATGAACAACCCACGGCCTTTCCTTCCAAAAATGCCAATTTTCATCTGTAAAGCCTACGTGCTACTTATATTTCTCCAGGAATTTTCTACATTTCTTCAGCGTTTATGTTGACAGTTGCGAAAAAGGCGTAAAAATAAACTTTTCGGATTTACAGTATACTTTTTTTTTCATTTTTTTTTTCTCGAGCTCTTCAAACATCTTCCCCGCTGATGCCATATACATCAGAGCTTCCCAAATGGCGTCAATATCAGGTATAATAAGCAGACAACGGTGGGTGATATGAAAATCGGTACCCGTTAAGGGGATCTGGCACGTCTTAAGAGTGACGGGGGTTTATTTTTATTTGGAGATATTTGCGAGCGCACGTAAGGCACCGAACAGATAACGTAAGCCATAAAATGCCGCATTCAATATGCTAATCAGTCATTATGGCTCCTAAAGAAACCATGAATGAATCCTATTAAAAATTGAACTGTGCCAAATAAGAAATAGAAATTCCAGGCATTCTTGCCACCCGCCTGTATTATACAGAGTGCAGTTTAAACTACCCCGTCTATGAAGAAAGAAAATATGAGGGAAACGTGGGGAGTAGAAAGTATTGACGAAGAATGTGGACGAGGTGTGCTGTGCGAACAACCATTCCCAATTCCGCACGGCCATAATATTCTTAGAACATTTTTGGACAACGACAAGAAAGTGTGGTTCACAGAAACGTTAGGATCCATGAAAACATTCAGGATTTTAAGTATTACGTACTTGTATGGCAAAGTTTCCCCAATGTTAAAATTAATTTTTTTTTCCAAATTTTTCGTGCTTAAACCTATTGCCAATTTAAGAATTTACCAATTAATTCAACAACTAAATGTTAGCAATTTGGATTTCGATAGAAATATGGTAAACATGGGACATAAGATTGCAGTTGATACGTTTAAACCATACATGTACATCACATGTAGATGTAGTGTGCAGGCCTCAAAAAATTAGCATTAAAATTTTTGAAAAAAAAATAATTTTAACATTGGAGAAACTTTCTATGCATTGTACTTGTGCAATCCCAATTGGATTTTCGTGGTTGAGTTTTTTAATCTAATAATTCAATTGATTTCTCACAAAATATTCAAAAAAGCATTACCCAAGTAAATAATTTATCATCATCTCAATCTGGTGAATTTACAAACGAATTTACAATACTCGCGTATTTGCAGAAAATAACGATGACTGAGTATTATTATTATTTAAAAAATTCGAGTAACACATTATCAGAACTGCTAAAATAAGCAGTGGACTAATATACAGGATATAAATGCAAATGAATAAATACGAGCGTATTAAAGTTATTGTAAGATATTTTTAAGCAAGGATTACACTGCTCGTGAAGTCAACCCATTGTTTCTATTTAGATCAAGTGCTGGATCTGCAGGGATACATTTTGAAGTTAATGCTACAATTAATCAACTTCAACCAGCCATTCTTCGCGTCTGAATTTAAGTGATGTCTTTGTTTTAAGCTCAGATGTGTGAAAAAACCATTCGCGATGATTTGAACTGCGATTGAAGCCCGGGAGCTTCACGATTTTTATGCAAAGTCGATAAAGTTATTTTTGTTGTTGTTGCAAACTTTTGTTTCACTTTTAAGGGGTGCAGCAATCACTACCCCACATAACAAGAGTGCTAGCAGTGATTGCCACCCTTTAATTTTCAAGGGGCAGCCCACAGGTCAGTTTTTCACATGATCACTCCTAATTCTAGCGAGAAAAATCGAGACAGCTGATTTGGTCAAAGTTCAAAGTGGCTTTGAGTACTCACCGTAACGAGGTACATATGAAAATTATTAGCTCTGTAGGGCATGGTGGCGACAAGGCTGCAACTTGCAAAAATGTTGGCAGTGAGCACGTAAAACGTTGCGAAACTTCCTGAAGAAGCACTTTATGGGCGATTACGACAGAGTGGACGATGGTCAAGCATCGTTCGGTCAGAGGGGGAAACCCTAAAAAGTCACTAGTCAAGAATCACGTATTCCCAGTTCGGTTTAGGGCGCTGACAAATCCTTAACCAGACGATAACTGGCCTCGTCGAAGAGTGGTCGAAATGACCAACGTCCAGCAGCGTGCGAGAGAGGGTGTGGCCGCCCACGTGCCATGACTGCAAACTGGGGTTTCCTACGTCATTTCCGGCGCCCCATTCTTAACCGGAAGCGGTTGCCTTCTGAGGATGGAGGAAGCTGAGAAAGCCCCTGGCTATATAAGCTCTAGCTTCTAGCTGTAGCAACGACGACTGATGCACTGGGCGACGAGAGCAGAGGAAATCATGCTTGAACCGCAGGCAATCATGTGTGTGATGCAGCACGTGGCTGCCTGTGACATATACGATGAGGGGTGATGGTGGGGGGGATGTCTGCGTGGGTAAACAAAAGGTGGCAGTGCGTTGCGGGGTCATAATAAATGCATAAGGCTATTTCGCTCGGGATATGGTGCGTGAGAATTGAATGGCACATCCTTTCTTTCATTATGCCTTTGCGGTCTTTTAAAAACTGCTGCTTTTTAATTGAAATAGACTGAGCATTGATTTTTTCCCTCCGCTCTACAGTGGCACCAGCGCCATCGGAGGCACGTGCGTCACCGGAAATGCGTATAATTGCCAATGTGTTCACTTGTGCATATTGCGCGTATAAAACTTTAGACAACTTTAGGAACATGAGTGAGACAAACCTGCGAGTTAGCGGAGGTAGTCTGGTAGGGAGGGAGCTTAAAAGTCGTGTAAAATCCATTCGGTATACCTTACTGCAAGAACAACTTGTCCGAATCACAGTTTCCCTGACTTTACATACTATGCATTCCGTTAGAAAGACTGTTTCTCAACGTGGACGAAGATAATATAGAGTTCGACCATTTATGCATTATAGTTAGAAAAGAAATGCCTTTTGAGAATTACAGTGCATGTATACTATAAGCAGTACATTCCAAGGCATGCTTGAAAAGCTTAAAACGCGATTGAGGGTATTTTCTTGATTAGTTCGTACGTTTCAAAAGTGAAGAAGCGTGAGGATTTCCAGGATTTCCATTCGGTATTCCTTACTTCAAGAAAAAAGTAGTCAGAATCATGGTTTTCCTAATTTTATTGGAAGTACATACTGTGTACGTATAGACTCCATTCTAGAATTACAGTATACAAGTACTGTAGATTGTGTCCACGTTACGCTTGAAAAGCTGAAAACGTAATTTGGGTTCTTCCATCGATTAGCTCATAAGTTTTCTGATTCTCACCAACGGTTATTGAAAATCTAATTCTGCCAATATATCCGTATTTGATCGAATCTAAAGCCTAGTACACACCTAGAAACATTTTACGAAAACATGTTTCTAGGGAAACATGATTCAGCAAAAATGTTTTCAAGGACGAGTTTGTGGAAACATGTTTCCACAAACATAGTGTCCACATCACCAGAAGCATATTGAAAACAAATAGGCCGAAATGTGTGTATGCTGCAGTTATTGGCAATTTTGTAAAGCTTTAATGAAGTGCAGACATACACTGTGTCACTTGTTTACCACGGAGTGCTACATTTTTTAGCCTTTGATGATACTCACAGCAAAAATGTTATTTTATTCGTCATACCCCCTGCTTTTTAATGTAGAGATGTGTAAACAGATAGTTGGACTGTCAAGTTAAAAAATTGGTCGACGATCCAATAGGCATATAAGTGGAAAAACTATTGAAAAGTTGTCTTGCCTAATTTTGAATTTGAATTTACCTCACACTTCTTGCATAAATTCCTGGCAATTTTAAAACGAGTTTTTTCCGACCAAAAAGCGTCAAGTCTCGAGTGCGGGAAAAGTCGGGGAAATTGATTCGGTCCGGAAAACTTCAATTCAATTTCCCCGACTTTTCCGAACCGAATCAATTTCCCCGACTTTTCCTGAACCGAATCAATTTCCCCGACATTTCCGGACCAAATCAATTTCCCCGACTTTTCTAGACCAAATCAATTTCCCTGACTTTTCAGGTTTTCCAAACGGCCAGGTACCCTGTTTAAATAACCATTTTGAGTCATCAATTCATTTATCTACTGAATTTATGTTCTTTTCAACACTTTCCAACTGGCCAGGCACTCTGTATTGATAGGAAACAATTTTTCCTTTGATGTTTACCGCCTCTAGAGCAAACAAGAACATGTTTGCAAAAACAACCTTTTTCGGAAAACATGTTTCCCCGTGCTAGAAATGTGGAAACATTTTTTGGAAACTTGTTTCCACAAACAATGTTTCTAAGAGATGTTTGCTTGGTGTGTGCAAGGCTTAAGACGCCATTGATTGCCAGGACGAACCAGTTTTAATACCACAAACAGTAGAAAAAAGCACCAAAGCACTTTATTGTTGATTTTTGCGAGAATGTGGAATTTTATTCATCTCTACCTTGACGTACATGTTTACTTCAATCTTGTGAAGATCAACCTACGGCTCTACTTCCATGTTTTTCTGCAAACTTTTGAGCGGTAAAAACAACTTGTGGCATAGTGAGCAAAACGTGGTAAAAATTCGAAAAAAAAACTGCGATTATAAAAGGCTATCGAGACCAAACAAGCGAACAAAAAGTTTGCACAACTTGAGCGAATTTTAACTTGATATCGAGATCCAGGTGTTATTTATCATGTTTTGAGCAGCTAAGGAGGAATAGAGTTAATACAACCCTTTGGATATGTAAAGCCTTATCCACACCTGGCAAATAGTTTTCGAAAACACGTTTCCTGGGAAACATGACTCAGCAAAAATATTTTCTAGAACGAATTAGTGGAAACATGTTTCCACAAACAGTGTCCACGTTACCAGCAAACAGAGGAGGTGTTTGCAGAAACAGTCTTTCTCCGCCTGTTTACACAAATTAGTTTCACGTGCTAGAAATCTAGAAACATTTTGGGGAAACGTTTTCCACGAAACCACGTTGCCAGGAAATGTTTGCCAGGTGTGGAAAAGGCATTACACCGACAGGCATCCTCGATTTAGTACTCAGAATTCATCCAAGAATGACTGAAGGGGTTTTGCAGGTATCTAAAGAAATGTGTCTCTAAGAAGTACTGCAAGTGTATTGAAAGAAACGTGTCCCCATATACATGTAATAACAGGGTTTCCTTTATTTTGTCCAACCCGTTTAGAACGTGTCATCCTCCACTTAGGTAGGCAATTCCAGATTCAATTGGCAATGCGTGTACGTAATAACCATTTTCAAAGTTTCGTTTGTCCAAATTCGGAGAAAGATTCTCAACAAGTTTTCCGAGTGTTTCATCCCTGCCCACGGTCTGCACGCCAGTAACATAAACCGTGGGATGAGCCAATGCGGCAGTGATCCCAAAGTGCAGTTGCAAATCATATTGATGCTTTTAATTATTGCGGATCAAGGCGGGAAGGATGCTCTGACCACTCCATAATGGTCATCATCCGAGGCGCAATATTCTTTATAACCCCAGCCCGTAGGCGCATTAATTATTATCCCGGTGGTCGTGCATGTGCAGTAAGTAACCAGAGCCGTTTTTCTCCTTAATTCGTCCAGGCCCAAGTACACCTGCTTGAGAAAGGCCTCACCTGCTCAGACATAAAAAACGGTTTAGGAAAGGCGCCAAAGTGCGTCTTGCAACTCCTCCTTAAACACCTCTTACGGCAATTTCTAATACAACAACAAACGTATTATAAGACGAGTGAAATGCATCCTGATTTGTGCGATGAAAAAAAATAATTGCTAGCCGTAGTCGATTGTCGTTGTTCAGAAATTTCAAGTACGCACATGTACACATACGCGTTTACTAAGTCGATATAAGCGTTAAAATTAGGGGGGTTCATTTCCGACAGGAAAAAAAAACTAATTACGCATGCACGCAAATGACTACGTATACGCGTACGCGGTGAATGTTGCTACGAAACAACATGTGCCCATATTATGTCGGCTGTCACACAAAAATCTCGCTGTTTTATTGCGCACGCATGTTCACATCGAAGGTAATTGCGCAAACGTGGTGCAGCTATAGTGCTGCACATATGCACGTGTACAACGTGTTTGCTAATCCAAACTCCCTTGCGTTGCGATATAGCTTTGATTTAAGAGGGGTGGATTTTACTATGTCCCCTCACCGGGTATACTACGGAAACGTCCCTGCTCCAGATGTGCACAAAATATGTATATTGCAACCCTTTTTACCAAAAAGATTTCGAAATGAGCGAAATATTTGTGATAACATAATATTGGAACGTCCCCCTGGCCTGCCCCAGAATTGACACTTTGAGAAAGTGGGCTTCTCCTAATGGCACGCATGCTGGCACTGATTGCCTGCGGTTGGGTGCAGCTAAATTAAGAAATTACACTTTTAGGTGTTGGTTAGGTTACTTGACATTAGGAAAGATTAGGATAAACAAAAAAACGCAAAACAAGAAAAATAACCGCAAAAAAAAAAGAAACACCACAAAACATCAAAAAGAACCATAGAAAGGATAAATTGTGAAAGCTGTATGAAGGTGTCATTCTTGTCTACTTGACAAGTACATTTGAAATATACCATTTTGTGCACATTTGTAGTAAGGATTAATTATTCTTTAGTCCGTGATCACATCATTGACCAAAAAGATTTCGAAGGGAGTGAAAATTTACAAACAACATAAAACGTGTTGGATGTTAACATAAGGTGTTATAAAAAGCTGAAGTTACCAAACAGACATGTAGATTGCCCTGAACACAAACAAAAGAATCCCCAAAAACCAACAAAATGATAGTTGGTCAACCATCCCCCTCACTTGGCTCACTTTGGACAACTCCTTCCCACTACCTTTATGACATTACTTGAATAACGTTCCCTTAAAATTCGAGCATCACATTCTTTTTCCCGTGCATAATTGGTCATCATCTTCACATTCCATTGCCTTAATGGTCAGTGTATTAATGGTTGGTTCAATAACCAAAATCCGCTTCAGCTAATTAGCATGCACGTCAATGTGCTGTTCTGTCTATTAATGTTATCGACAGTGCATAAACGTGTACGTGTTTTAACGATCTTATTTATGGAAGCAAGAGTGTAATTAAAAATGACACCAGCTAAAATACGAGGCAGTGTGAGAGCTCTTGCTTCGTCATATCTAAAAACATTCCGCATAAGCACATGTGTATATAAATACGGAATTGCCTCGTATATTCGTATAAATTGGGCACAGAGTGCAAAACGCGTGTAGCAGATTGCACGTATGGGTAAATGTTCGTATAGAGATAGACAGGAACCGTTTGAGTCCTATAAGAAAATCCGTAAAGATGTTGGTTCAAAACGATCTAGGTTGCCAAAGTTTACGACACTCACGAATGCATAAAACTGTCAGATTTTGACTGGAGGACTTTTGCTACGTGTATCCCACTGGGGTCGCATCTTTAGTGTGGCTGCTGGGAGGCGCTATCATTCCCCATTATCGTTATTATAGCTTCTTCAATGTTCCATAAAACCCATTCATTATTTCGGTAATTTGTAAGATTATGCCAGCCTACTCTTAATTGAACTCTAATGATTTTTAAGTGGGTTCATAAATGCACGCTACATTTGTGGGGCGGAGGCACACTTTATATTTATGAAACAATCTTCGAAACCCCTATAACTTTCAGACCCCACTTTCAATTCCCTTTTAGGGAACAATAAACCATGCCTGGTACATGTACTTCACCACGGAAACTACACGCATATGGTGGAATTTTCGCTCATCAGGGTAACCAGTCATCAACTATATCTCCAGAAATATTGGAAATTGAAGGGATGTGGTTCACTGCATGGTGCTCCTTACGATTTATCGGTTGTTAAATGTAACATATATCAAAACGAGTTGCGCCATTTTGTAGCGATACGAAACTACAGGTTAGAGTACCAGTGATTCAGAAATAAGAAATTTCATTTCACCCAATGTAGGTAAAACACTAAATGCCCAGAAAACGTATGACAAGACATACGTTCTGTTCGATGACATTAAAAACTCAGGTCACCCAGGTCCCAGCTAATAAACATAATGCGACTGCTCCATCGTATTTACTTGTTTATTAAATAGCAAATAAATACTTGTTTTAGTGCTTTATATATTGGTGCACACTGACTGATCATCTTCCGAATACTACTGTACTTTACAGAAAATTTAAACGCGAATTCCGAGGTGTGTTGTTATCCAACGGAAAACAAACCACTTTTACCCAATTTTGGTTAATTTAAACAAGTTTGGGCAGCACTGCATGGGTGAGACCACTGCTTCTCAAACTTTTCCGTTCATTACCCAAAAACCACTTTTCAGTAAGTCCTTGTTACAAAAAAGTATTCATCAGAAAGTTTTTACCCAATTCAGCTAAACTATTCATGCAACAAAAATAATTTAATATATTTGTCAAACACTGACTGAACACATTCTTCAGAGTACTATTGATCCTACACTTTTATGCACGTATACGATACAGTGTGCGATAAATTTGTAATGTGGATTCCAATGTGTGCCGTTATACAAAGAAAAGCCACTTTTGCCAAATTTGGAGTACCTTGGTCAGGTTTGGGAAGCACCAGATTAGACAGTACAGCAGGACCTTATTCCACAAACGTGGATACACTCAGTTTCTCAGGATACAATCAGGATACAATCAGGATACAATCAGTGTACACTGTACAAGTTACAATTGTATGGACTAAAAATATGGGCTTGTGGTAATTTTGTTCCACCTCTTACCATTCGATTTAGTGTACTTGTAACTTATAAGGCATATGGAGTAATAACATAGAAGTTGCGAATATTTTTTTTGTCGCACAAGTACTTATACGTATTACTCCATACTTCTACAAGTACAACGCCATACTTTTGTTTGTTATAGGGGGCCAGATATCGGAAGTTTCTTATGCGAAATATATTTTCAAGTTTATTTTCATGTACATGCGCCAGATGGCGCAGCATTAGGCTCAGGGCGCCATTTGCAGACCATATTGAGCCAAACCGTTCATCCCAGCAATGCAACAGTTTAATGCAATTATACATGCGATATTGTTGCTAAAACAGGATGTAAACTGCATATGCGTGCGGCTGGAGCATACGTTTCAATACCGATTTGCTATTATCCCGGGCCGAAGAGCATAACTGGAAAAAAAAACGGAAATGATGTCATGCATTGGGGCAATATTTTCCCAAGGATCGCTTAATTATAGACAGGCTATGCATTTCCTCATATACGTCTCGCTGTTGTGGGGCTAAAAATTGGGGAATTTATGGACGCTATAAAATTGCCTCGCCTCCACCCAAATTTCAAGATAGGACGACGCTTACCGTGCTCGACTACAAAACCGCAAATTCCACAATCGACTGAAATTTCTTTCATGTAAACTGGGAAACGCCCAAACAGCTACTCTTTAACTTTGGCTACCATTTTTCGTTTTTTTTTCTTGTCTCCTGGAAGGCATCTCCATTCAATGACCCTCGTTGGACTGATTTTTGCGAGGATCTTAATTTCAGTTCAAGTGGCTACGATGAGCCAGTCAATAAAAAGAAAATTAGAAAAAGGTATAACGTTCGAGTCGCTCGCCTAGCTAGCGGTCATCTGGTCAGCTATTGCCGAATGATGGCCATAAAAGCGAGGTGCTCAATGCGTCTCCCAGGGCCCATTTTAATAAGGGCGCTAATCGGAGCTCACGCTCAGCCACCTTTGGACAACAATGAAAATCTCACCCCCACCCCCACTCTTTCACACCCCCATCCATCCAATCGATTTTTACGCTCTCTCTACGCTTAATTGCAGCACGGTAATACTTTGCTTATTAAGTGCCTGTGAGGAAGCATATTGGGAAAAGCTATGCAATGGCGACCTAATATGAACACTCCTGGGAGGGTTTCGCTTCCATATCCGCACTGCACAAAGCAAAAAATCCAATTAAAAGATTCATTCGCCCCAATATACCATATGCCAATATGGCCCGTGCACAGCCAAAGTTAGTCCGAACTGAAAACTTTCCTTTTCCAATAATGCACTTTTTAAGTCTGCCTTCTTCTCATACATGTAGCTCGTGAGGCTCGCAGCAGCTTGGTTTTTATTATGATCCCTTTTTGCTATTACCTGTAACCTCTCAGCATATTGTTAGCATCATCTTTAGCTGCAGATGGACAATGTCTGGCATCATCCTAATATGCTTTTTCCCTCCTCCTCCTCCGAAATAAAGCAAAAGTATTGACCTAATCGTTTTAGTTTCTGGAGTATAACAGCACGTATAAAAAATTGAAAATGATTTTACTTTCCCAATTATACTTTCAATTTTTCAATCATTTTTCAATTTTTTTCGACAGAGATGACTTTTGTTACAAAACTAGTGTCTGGTTGCATCATATTATGATATTCATGAGCATCACAAACAAGGATATACCATGCAGGGTGACTGGCGGAATCTTCAATTAAACATTTTACGGATTTGACATTTTTTACTTCAGAAAGGGCCAAGACATGTGCAGTAGGCGTAATTTTTGAAAAATTACAAGAAATAATGGATTTTTAGCGTATTGATATTAATAACGACGTGAACACCTGAGATCGAAACTAGTGATGGAAACTCTGTAGAAACGCTGTATTTATCATTTAAGAACGTCGTATAGGCACATTTTTTGAAATAGTAGAAATAATGGATTTTTGGTTATTTTAGTAGATTTTTGAAACGAAATTAGGAAACGTTAATGATATCGAAAACGCCACAGACGAAATTTTTAGAAAAAGTTGATCACAAAGACAGCTTTTCGAATGCTTTTCTGAGATAATAATTACAATCAAAATCGTTGTGTCACAACAAATTTCCAGACATTATATGAGTTTCCCAGCTTTTTCCCTGACTTTTCCAGGTTTTCAAGACGGCCAGTCACCCAGAACTCATCTTAATGCCTTTCTCTCCTCGTCAAAAGTAAAACAAAAGTATTGACCTAACGTTTTAGACAGTGCAGTGCCTGGCTGCCCCCTACGCTATATACATGACCATCACATACAGTACCTAACGCTAATCAGGAGTAAATATTTGACCGACCAGTTTGATTTTCTTGGTCCGAGTAAAGTCCACCTCGTATATTGACAAGCACCATTGATTTCTCATCGATGCAAAAGCGATTTAGCCATCGAGCTATCCGTGCAAAAATTCAGTTGCCTGCCCATCGAGAAGCGTAAATTAAAGTCGATTACTGGGCGATGTTGTGCTCCTGTTGTCCAGATACCACCCATGTAAAGAATGCTCCGTTAAAATGGATTTCATTTGCCTACTTAAAAGTGGTCCCCATAACAAGCTAGCTAATGAAACGACACTAAGGAGTGCCCACTGAGGCCTACAGTTAGTGCTTATACAGGGTGGACCAGATATCTGGGCCTCTCAAAATAACGTTCAATCCGCTGGTGCTAGGATAAGTGTGCTTACA
>JAQGAF010003960.1:0-15718 GCA_034687865.1 Kryphioiulus occultus
ACAATTGCTTAGTCGCATACCAGAGGTGACAAATTCCAATCATCAAAACCAAGATGATTGGCCAATCAAGGTTACATAAGTTTGTTGAGACATGTATCTGAAATTCATCGTTTTGCACCATTGCGTGTATGATTTTAATTGGTAAATTTTAAGCATTTTGCAAAAGTACATTGTCTTATGTTTGCAAGAAATGATAGTGATGTTTCCATAAGATTTCTGGCACATCGCAATAATATGAGCGATATTTTCAAGCCAAACCAAATTTCTGACAATTTTATAAATTCTTCATAGATTTTTAATTTTTGCATTTCGCGTGTCCTAAGTTGTTATAAGTAGAACACTTTACTAATGCTAAGTTTAGGATGATACATTTCTGGGCTGCTGTAGGCTTGTCTTTCAAAAATGTTTGTTGAGAACGATTTTATAGAAATAGAGCTTTCATTAATTTTTCTCGATTTGCGTTTGCAACTACGGGCTGAAATTAACAATATAAGCAATTGGAAAAAGTTCTGTATTTTATAAAGCATTTTGGATTATAAAAGATGAATAAAAATCCATAATATAGAAATCATTCTAGTTTTAAGTGGGAAGAGCCGTGAAACTAAATATGACAATTTAAACGGAATAGTTCACTTGATATGTTTTATGACCTCTGCAGCTCAAATACTTTATTTACTTGCGTTGAGAGGAACGCTTTACCGCTTTTTTAAGTTCATGTAATTGTGTCTATTTTGAAATTTTAACAATCTGGTCATGCCATGAACTTTACTATACATGTATAGACGTACTGTTTATCAAGATTGCAGTTTTATAAGTTTTATTGCTATAAAAGACGTACCGGTACAAATCATTACAAATAAAACTTTCATTTCACTACAAATAACTCTCATTTCACGTTGAATCTTAGCTTACTTAACTTTTAATGGTCGTCTGAAAAAAAAGAAAACATTTTGGTTAGATAACATTGACCTACTTTATTTACTATTTTTGTTAGATTGTTTTTGCCAAACGTATTGGACAATTTATTCTTTGAAAATGATTTGAAAACTATTTGGGTATAATTTCAGTGGTGTACATTGTAAGTTTAATTTGACAATGCTCATTGGCTATCTTAGCTATTTAACTATTATCAAGCAATGGTTGATTAGCCTACAATAAGCAACTCAAATATAATTTTAAGAAAAATTAATATGCCACGTTTCATGCAGATGATTATGTGTTATTACAATGTAGTCGCGTAATGTGACGTAACAATGTCTTGCTGTGCAAAAACATTGACAAAAATCGGGCAAATCCTATTCAATACTCACTTTTGTGTGGCAAGTGTTGGGTGCCTCAAAAGGTTCAAAAAGCCAGTAAAGGAAATCGTACCCCCCACATTTTTCTACTGTAGCTAATGCAGTTAGAACTAGATGCTCGGGTTTAAACTTAATGATCGGAAATTTTGACCTGTATTTTTTTTTACCCCAGAGCTTGGATGGCCCACCCAACCTCCATCCAAGGATGTTATCCCAATGGAATGATGCTGTGTTGCCCGTAGGGCAGCATTTAAAAGCTCCATCAACTATCTTGTTGGAGATAGATAATTGAGACATTACTGCAAAGCTCCATTAACTTGATCGGTCATTGGTAAAGTGGTAGTAACCCATGACCTTCCGAGTCCCAGCACGATTCTGATGTGCCAATCATGTGACTCGGTGGGACTACTTTTACATATTAGTATTTCGTTCGCGAAATCTATAACGTCAACCATTAATTTCGAAGTAGCTATAATAGTTGGGATCGACCATAAGTTACAACCCAAGCAATCCTACACATCCTACAATTGCTTCTGTTTTAAGAATTGCAGCAACTCAAATTATCTGTCGGGTTTGCCGAAAGAATAGTGTGCATTATATTGACATATATCTTGCTATATATGGGTGTGTATAATGAAGTTTACCGTTTTTAAGAGCTTAACAACCTATTAAAATGATATGATCTCATTAGTTTGAATATTTTAAAACAGAGACAATTTTACAGGGGTTTTGTTGTTATGCATTTTGCTAGTTGGCTGATGATCCGCAGGGTACGATTTTCCAAACAGTTAGCCGCATGTTCATTCATCACATCAGCATTGCTGCATGCTAATACTCTCCAATTGTCAGGAGACTGCTGCTGTACATAAGAAATAAAGGGAAGAACATTAGTTGGATAATTGGAATGAGTTAAAATTGTTAAATGCAAGATAATGCAAGTTGTTTTTATGAATTTTCAGGGGGTTTGCATATTGTATTGATGGTATGGTTTTGGAAATTGCTTTTCGGTATTTTTGTGTGTGTTGGCCTAATTATATACAGTGTACATGAATATTTTTCGAGGAATTTGAGAAATACTGGTGTTATGGCTAACTGGTGTTATGGTCTTATACTATTTCGAATTTCTTTCGAATTGAATACCTAAAGTATGGCGCAACTGTTGGGAAAATGCCATTATTATTCCTTACCAACAGATATGGGTGATTTTGTGCACTTCATGGTGCATTTTTCACTGGTTTACTGGTGTTGCTCCACGGAGAGGTGCACTTTCCTTATTTTGATCTTGCACTTCTTGTGAATTTTGGTCTTGCCGAATTGATTTTTTGTGTACTTTTATGTAGTAACTGAAAATGATGGTACAAATAGATTAGTTTGATGGTGTACTCTAAAAGACCAATTGACATTACTTGACCTTTATCTTATTGCATTTCTGTGTGACAGTATCCAATAGACAATTTTATGTTCTGTCTACACGCCAGGGTGATTAGTTTTCTTGCCCAGTTGTTTTACAACTAATTAACTCAAAATGGAATATAGGGTGAAATTAATTTAGTTAAACGTTTTTTTCAAACTCTACGATACCAAAATCACTTATTCAAATGCTTTTCAAATAATAAAGGTCTAGAGTTATTATTTTCTGCAAAATTGTATGTTAGGTCGTGTATGATTCAAGGCATCAAATTAAACAAAAATTACTTCCTTACATTAAAAAGGATAACGCTGCTAATAGAAGTATGATTGTAGGTACAAGAACTCCGAGGATGATCACTGCACTTTCTTGGCCTAAAACACGAGTGTCATCTACATGTTCTATTGTATCAGCTGTTGTAGTTGCATCTGTTTATATGTTACAAAACATTCAGTACTTGTTCATGTATGGAGATAGATTTTGCACAGGTTGTGGTATGCTTAGATTTTAAACTTTTATGCTTTACGTGTTATGCCAGAAAACAATACAACATTAAAGGTACTATTTTCACTTGGACTTGTCACCTACCGTCAGGTTGAATGAGCTTTGCAGTTGATGCTCTGGTTTTTAATGTTGACTGACTTGGTTTTCCTAAAAGATAAAAGGGCACAACCAATGAAAGAAAAATGCGTGCCTAAATTTTTCTGTTTTTCTCACAGCACTAAAGGTAGATTTTACTAGGTGTTACTTACGAATGGGCAGGATTTCTTACCGTTTCGAATTTTTTTTGACAATTTCACTGCAGATCCCTGTTCTGATCTCGTCTCTGATGTTCCAAGACTTTCACAAAACCAATCTCCAATGTCCAGTTCTTGTACATTTTTTATCTGCATGCTGCAGTCTTGCGTTTCCTTTCCATCTCCATATTTATAATTGTAACGGTCACCAATTTGAATGAGAACGCCACGTCGCTGCCATCCACAGTGTACGGATTTATCAAACTTGCATTCAATTTCTACGTTGTCTCCAAAATTAACAAAGGCGGTTTGATTTGGCTCGATGGTACTATACATGACTGAAACAAAAACGATTTGCTCATTGTGAATGTCTTTGCAGTTTGGAAATTCAGTTTTCTCGTTTTGAAGGACTGCTAATGATAATTGCAAGCTTTAGTTTTAAGGAATTTATCTACATGTATAGTTCAAATTTAATTAAATCTAAAAGCTTGAAATCCATAGAGGCTGAAGGCAAATTTCCAATTTCCAATATACATGTATTTCAAGTTAACATCATCCAATCATGTATATTCATGAAAATCCACGTCAATGGTATTCTCCAAATTATTTGTGCAAACTGTAATTTTGAGCTATTTAATCCCCAAATCCTGCCCTGATCGCAGTCATGATTGCAGTCAATTGACAATATAAATTGTACTGTTGAATTAAAAACCATTTACGCTTACCGACGTTACCGTTATCGTTAATCGATCTAGGAATTACTTTTGAGTTGACCAGCTGAAATGAGAAAGATTTAAAAGTAACATGTGAGGTGTTATTTTTTTCATAATTCATACGTGTAGCTTGGACATCGTGCTACAACTATGTAACAATTCATATCGAAGGCCAATATATGCAATAGGGTAGTTGCACCCATTTGGAATAATCAGTGGGTGAATTTCTTGGGTTATAATTAACCACGTCCTAGTACTCAGTCACTTCCATTCCTAGTTGTCTACTGGTGCTATTGCCCTATGCTGTCTATGATGCTTTATGGTATTTGATAGAAAAGTGATAACCAAACCAGAAAATGCATTGGGACATTGTACTTTTCCTATCTATCATGTTAATTTGCTTGTCATTGTCACATGCAGTTACCATGCATTCCTTCCTGATATATCTTCGTTATCATACAGTATAAGGGATATCAAGTACAGTTCTCAAAGTTATCTATGTAAGACTAGTGAGGAATGCGTTTCACTCATTTCATTTGACTTTCATTTGAGGTGGTTTGCGTACTTCTCATTTTATCAACTGATTCATCAATTAAAGATAATTTATTAAAAATGTCATATTTAGCTATAGGCTACCGAATAACTTTTACAGTTCACTTGTGTACAGTATCACTGTTTAATGTTAATTCCTGATATGATATACACTAATATAGATTGGTGGATTTTTTACTTTAAAGAAACTATCTGCGTGTACGTTATAAGGGTTTTAAATGATGTATTCATGGTGTAAAATTTATCATGTACTTACTTCAAAGAACAAGAAGCAAATCAACAACGCGTTTTTGAACATTATGCTTCCCATGTCGTTAGTAAGATATTTAGCTGAAATTAAACAATTGTGATACTCAACTTTAATTTTCTGCATTGCAGGAAATTCCAAAATAATTACACCAAATTTGAATTGGCGTATAACATTATAAAATTAATTTCAATGAGTTCTGTGACCTTTGATGTGCAATGTTAAAATTTCTGAAGTAAAATATACTTTAAAAACAGTTGTAATATCAATTATCAGGTAATGGAAATTCACAATTATGCAATCTGTACTTGCACACAGTACACTTGAAACCCAAGAACATTCCATGACTTATTAAACTGATAAGGATTATGATATGTTAAGGTGGGCCTCCAATTTTATCTTATGCAGGCCTACGTGCATTGAAACTCGTAAATTAGTATCTTATCGCAGTGTAACCTTGTTGTTTAACCTTTTTGATGGGGACTTTTTTACCTAAAAGTGACGGACATGTTTTTGTTGAGCAAATAATAATTTAAAATGTTTCATGTTTAGAAAATATTAGGAAATATTAATCGATAAACTATGCCGAATGCATTTCGATTTTATTTTTTAACTACTTTTGGAAATCCTTTATCACCATTCTCAAAATATCTAATTTGAAAATCATAAATTCAGCGAGCCTGTTAAATCGGCAGATTTAAAGAAATTGCATTCTGAAATGCAACTTGGTAGTTGGACAATGCCCTAATTCTTATCTTGCTTTCGATTTCGGTACCAATATGCCAAAAATAAAAATATTAAAGTTAATTGTTGACTTACCCGAAGCTCCTTTTTGGGGTTTTCGCCTCTTCGACTACTTTTACAACAAAAGAAGTCCTAATGTCGAGCTTTCGCCGAAAAATATATTATAGCTACTTCGATATTTCAGGTTGACGTTATCTTCGCGCACGAATATTACGACTTCTTTTGTTGTAAAAGCAGTACCGTTTAACAGCGAACATTCCCTTATATAACTTCAGTTGACGTCAGCTGCATATGTGGATAAGATAATAGAAGGGAAAATACGATAAACTTTCATATCTTTATTTGTGAAACTATAGGCCTAAGCACGTTAGTTTTGGCGATAAATTGCGTAGGCCTATCTCATACATTGCTTCGTAAAATTTAATGAAGTTTTCCATATGAACCCAATTGACATTCAAAGTACAATATTTTGTTTTTTTAAAAAGAAAACTTCAGAAAATTAACCGTAACTTTGAAGAGGTGGATTACTGTCCTGAGAAACGTTGTTGTTTTTGCCTGAAGCATTAGTCATGACATAAACAGTAAATTCATATGTGTGAACAGTCAAACTTTACTTTAAAAAAAGGTGATCGTAGTGGTCAAGTGCTTAAAGATTAGAAATACTTGTTCCAATTCTATTATGCCGACTATTGCAGTATGCTCGTGTGGGAACTCAACCCAGGACTGACCCTTGGGGCTTTTTGTCAACTGGTCTACTAAGTTATTTATTGTCTTTGTTCCTAACATGTCGTCGAAATGGAATAAATGACGTACACTGTGAATGATATTTTTTTGTTACATTCAATGAAAATAAGCTTGACATCTTCTTATTTTAAAAATCGTAATATATTAATTCGTTGCACCAAACTTTCCTTGAGTGACGCCCACAGTTTTGAGATAAGATTTTGTTGGTGCAAAATATTTGTCACAAATAATTGGCAATTATTAGATCATGTATCCACATGTACTTAGTACTATTTTATCAAACTGATTTAAGATAATCTTCATTTTGATAATAAGATTGAATAAATTTGCCAACATGTGATGATGTTGAAGATAAACTTAAAGAACTGAAACTGTGCTCACTACCATTTGCAATCGTCCAATATTCATTTTGAAAATAAAAGGAGTGGCATTGCCATTTACATGTTGCCATACATTTGCCAACATGAGATGATGTTGAAGATAAAGAGATGTGATTGCCAATGTTGATTAAACTTAAGTGCTCACTTCCCATTGCATTCTTCCAATATTCATTTTGGAAGTAAAAAGAGTGGCATTGCCATTTACATGTACTACTATTGCATTAAGGCGGGAACAATTTTTCTAAGCGAATGTTAATTTCAAGTTGTATATGTGATGAAGTCAACTTGACTATTACATAAATAATATCAAAAAGTTGTTATTCATGTAATATTATGTTCAATTTTCGTCAGAATAACTTTGGCAAACGTCCTTCTTCAATGCATATCTATAGACGCATGATTTAAAGCTTCAGAGCATTCATGACACTATCCATGCATACAAACCCAAAAGTCGACACAATGAAGATACAAGTATTTCGTTCTTTATTACAAATACATAGAAAATGATGGATGTATACATTTTGTTAAGTCTTTTATACTGAGATTCATGCATATCGGATAGTGTTGTCCATATTGTTCGGTTGGAGATTCTTTGTATGTAAACAACAAAGCCACTATGAGGAAGAGGCTTCTCCTACCCGCTCTTGTCTGGCAGAGATTGCCTGGCATTTAGGGGCAGCTAGATGTAAAAGTACATTGTTAGGTTAGTATTTCTTCAATATCGGTGATACAAAAGCATTGTCAAGTAGTTGTTACTCCTCTCAATGGAAAGAAAATCTTCCAGCAATCGTCTGTGGAAAGTGCATTCCATGATGATCTCGTCTATACATTATATAGATGGTTTCAATCCCGCGTTTAGACGATAACTTCTCTCTGTGAGCATAGTATTGTTAAAAGATTAATAAAGAATATTTATACATGTAATTGTATAACGGTTTATCACACGATATAATCTGGTATTAAGTGAAGCATTTTCATTCTTTGTTCAGTTTAGGCCGGTCGCACAGACATGCAACGTGTTTTAATTTTACAACCTTTGAATGTTTGTGTATGTTTTATATTTTTTGAATATTTGATGGAGTAGACCGTTAAAAAATTACTCTCTCTTTCCCGATATTAAAATAGGGACTATCAAATTGTCATTTACTCACAAGAGTACTACTGCTGACATGTTGATATTTAACTGCTGGTTCGAATGCTTTTTAAACTTTGGATCTTTTGATTAGAAGATATTGTCTGCTGTCAGTGATACGATTTCATTTCCTTTTCCGTCTGATTTGTTCATATTGGCCATCTTCAAGTCATTTTGGATTCCATATTCTTTTTTTCCAAATCCATTTTTCTGTCTCCTGTAAAACGTGACAGTGACTTGTATTGCTTTACATGATAATACTGAGATACATTACTTTTATGATAAATTGTATTTACCTGTATAATAGAAATGCTAGGATTGCGGCAGCTAATAATACTCCAGATACGACAGCAGTAACTATAACACCTATTGTCCAGTCAGATTTTGTGGCAAGGATTTCTATCTTGTCAGTGTTTTCTTTTCCTGAAGAGTTCTGCGTGGTCATTTCGGGCCCTTCTGTAATTTTCATCAATATTTGGATTATAGGTCCAGCGACATAATCTTTACCACTAACGGTATATAGTAACGTAGGCCTACCTATGTCGTTGATTTTGAATGTTGTTTCTGATGTTAAGTTCTTGTCAAGCGTTGGATGTGAGGCAATGCATTTTAAGACGTTAATATCTCTTTTGAATCTTTCATTTATCTGAGACACATCCAAAGTAATTGATGCATTGACTGTTAGTTGGCCTATTGATGTGCTGTTTGGTTCAATCATTGCTCCATTCATTTCCCAGTGTAGTTTAGCTGCTGACTTTCCATTCGTTGAGGAACAAGTAAATTGGTTGTGGTTACGAATTATTTCTGGAGGGTTTGGCGTTTCTGTGGAGGAATATAAATTGCATGATAATGCATTGAGAAGGATGAATTTTTGTTATTGATTAACTTAAGTCTAGATCATTCAGTGAATCTAAATGGCTAGACTTTGTTACTGTAAAATTCATGAAATCACTAAGACAGACTACAATATACAGTAATCTGAAATACAAAATGCACCTCTCCAGTTACATGTCCATACTCCAGCATCTTCTTCACTGACTGATGAGATTTCGATGCTGCAATCTTTTCTCAACTTTGAGTTATTTTCTTTAAACTTTATTCTGCTGCTGTTGACCTCACTTCCATTATGCAGCCATTGACATTCCACCTCAGCATCAAAGGTGCAAGGAAAACTAACGTTCTCACCATTTGAAAGAGTAACATTTTCGCCAATTTTCATCACTGCAGGCTCTTTAACTGCAATTTGATTAAATGTTAAATAATATAAATAACTTTGCTGGGAAGGCCTTCATTTTCAATGTACAATATATTGGCTTACCTTTCGATAACGTCATTAATGCTGATAGCATTGCTGATTGGGAGGAATCTCCATAAGATTGGCACTCCCACGTTCCAACATCAATATCTTTGAACGAACTAATTCTAATGCCGCAGTCGTTTGTCTGGTGGCCATTTTGATCAGTTAGACATTCATAACGTCCCCCTATCATCACGACTCCAAGTGCAGTCCACCAGTGCCCCAAATCCACATTTCAGTACAATAGATCCTCCAATCGGAATTCGAGCAGTTTGATACCGACCTTCAATTAGTATTACTTTATCTGAAAGGATTTGATATGGTAGTATACAAAATAAGTCAATTCTAACTATCAACATTCCATATCGATGAATGCCACCTTTGGTGAATTAGCCATGCTTTTGCAATCCCAATCTCCTTTATCAATGTCATTGTATTCATTTATCTGAATGCTGCAATTTGTTAGTTTGTTCTCCCTTGGGATTCGAAAGGTATGAATATCTGCCGCCAATATTAAGGTGAAATCCTCGTCGACTCCAGGCACAGTCGACAATGTCACCAAATTGGCAACTTAAAATGATATTAGAGCCATTTGAAACAAATTCCGTTCCACTCTTCTGTATCCTTATTGGGTCTGACAAATTTTCATGCATATGATAATTGTAATTGTAAAATATGATTCAGTGTAAACTGACTATCTGCTAAAATAATTCCAAGAAAAATCATGTGCCAAATGTGTTCTATTTAGTTGGAGAACGTGTAGACAGCCTGAAGAAAGACAGTCAAGGTACGAGGCCAAGGTTTCATCTCAATTTCATGCTCAGAATATGCGGAATTACTTATTGTGCAGTCCTTATGCTTGTTGTCACAATGGTAGCCTCTGACAACACGATTTTAATTATTATGATAGATCGATTTGCACATGGGGTAAATTCAAATGGTCGTGCATTGGACTTTTTCATTACATACATGTAATTTGATGAAACCGTAACATAATTGCCCATAATTTGGTGCTGTAACCCAAGAGCATTGCAATTTGTCTATTTTATTGCTTATCAATGTGTAGTGCAGAAGTTTGACCTCTCTAAAATGTGAGAGCTTTTGCCCCTTGCCATTATTATACCTGTACACTAAGTTAGGAACATATCACACAATATGGGTGAAATATGTTAGGTAAGACATATTGTATAACTGCAATATAGTTTTGTTAGAAAATAGCGTCACACAAGTTAGTCAAGTGCACTTATACTTTTGTCGCACTCATATTTTTTACTTATTTTAATAAAATTAGTTTCTCTTTCTCCATCATCTTACAAGTTTCATGCCTCCTTGAGTGGTCACTACCTGAATTTTCATGTCTGTAGATGCTCAAATTTGGAAGCAGTAGTCGAAAAATGGGGTGCACCTATAATTTTTGTCGGGCACTGTACAACTTATGCGGTTACTTCTGGTGTAGTGGTCATTTTATCGAGAAACCATTAATTAACAATATGTCTGGATGTGCGTTATTAAGCTCTGATGATCAAATTGCAAGCAGAAACACTTATAGCCACAGGGGTACAAGAATGCATATGTCATAAATAATGCAAATTTGGGTTGCTTTAAATTCGGCATTTTGTGCCTCTAATATGCATAAGGAATTTTAAGCGAATTAGGCGAATTAAAGAGGAATAAATTGTCTACAATGAGTCAATTTTTTTGCACGAAAATGTAGTTTCGCACTGAATTTTATTGTGTTTATCAATATTAGTTTTCCGTAGCTCAGATTTGGAATGGATAAGTGAAAACGTCTATACCAAAACATTATCATCAGTACCACTGCAGAATCAATAACAAATGGTACACTAGGTCCTGTTTGACCTACAAGTTGCGTAAAAAATGTTTGTACAAATGTGTTACGTAACACTAGGGGGTGGGCAGTCTGAAAAGTGTTAGTGTTACAGGGGGTGGGTGGGTCTCTGAAAAGGGCAAAAATTGCGTTGCGTATTATATGCAAGGCCCGATACAGGTCAAATGGTCTAAAGGTCAAATGAAACAACAGCTTTCCTCCAACAAAATGGCGCCCAGCATTTGCCAATTTCGTCCAGTTATATCTCACATGGAAACTAGGAAATTCATTTCTATTGCATTGGGAAATGTTTTACGAGTTGCAAAATATATTGCAAATGAATTGGTCGTTTTTATCGCGACACGAAATAGGGTTGGTAATGTAACCAAAAATGCATTTCACTAATGCATTTTACAATTATAAAATATACTGACGGTCACCACATTAACTCAATGGGAGGTGACCTCTGCATGTTGACCACCTGCACCTCTGTATGTTGTATGTTGACCACTTAGACTATGACACACAATAGTAATTTACTCCCTGTATGTTGACTAGCATGGTTTTAACATATAAAGTCATGGATGATTAAATTTATCACTTTGAACCCCTTCATTACTCCTGCTGAACAGTAAGTGTAGTTGCTGGATAAATTTCAGCACATTAGCAATACTGATACTGTATTACATGTATGAACATTTTAATAAGATTATTCATGACTGCTGAATTATTACTGTAAAATGTAACTACAGTACATGTACATGCAGTTCACGGAATTATTATCCTGTCAGTACAAACCTCGTGCCATATGTTGACCACCTTCTTATGTTGACCAGTCCCTTGGGTGGTCAACTTGCCGAGGTTCTAATGTATACTTGCCAATACAATTCGAAACTAAATTCGTCACAATCTACAGACATTTTAAAATTTATTTTACAATGCATGTCTTGTAATACATGTAATGCATGTCTTGATGGCGCTGGCATTTAAGGGAACGGGTTACCATTTCAGCATTAGGGGTCATCGACCTTTTGAGGAGAAACACACATGATATTTCTGTAAAAAATGGTGTAAAGCAGGAAAAGTGGCGCAACTTTTGCTAGATGTTCAGCTAATCGATCGTCCGGTTATCTGCAGATCTCTCGCATCGAAAATAATAAGCGTCGTCGACGCGCTCGTTAATTGCAATTAAATATGGTAATTGGAAAGTAATTTCATCAGGGGGATGCAGAAATGGCGAGCAATTAAAAATACAGGCATCGAAACCATGAAACGGCCCTCTCTGCCATATGAAATAATCACTCTTGAATCAGTTTACGAGCGCCTGTAGGACGTTGAGGACGATACCCTACATGTACATGGGAGCCCCCATAATTTCGATTCGGTATATGCCCTGGTGCATGTGATCTGATTTATTCCACGCTGCAGAATGATGGAATGCTGACCATAATGGTCAGACCACCACATCTCAGCCAGCAATCCATCATCCATCATCCATCATCCATGACTGTCCTTGGTGACGTTTTGTCACGCGCGTTGATTGGTTTTCCCCTGTAACGATATTTGGTTTTAAAGGATTAATACGTCTAGGACAAGTCATTAAGTCCCCCTTGTACACTGCTGATGGATCAACAGGGTTTGAGCAAAGTACTTTTGCTGCATTCCTCCAAGTGGCCAGTAGACAGTTTTCGGAGGTGGTGAATTCGTTAAAAGCCTTTTAAGCGATATTGGTCGATGGTACTTTTTTATTATTATTTTTTTTTTTTGCGGGAGCGACGAGGGTGTCTCGTAAAAGCAACTTGGAAGCGGTCAGCAATCGATGAGCTGCAAGGGGCCTAGGGGTAAACTGATAATCCATGGTAAATCTCTTCAATGGACAAGTATTTGCAACTAACACTGACAAATTGATGTCGTTGTTGTTGTTGTTGTTGACAAAACTATTTTGGCTTCGAATATGATTTTTCCTATATCCTAGGGAGACGTTCAAATATTACAGTATGTCATCTTCGCCATTTTCGGACATGTCGTCATTTCCCTAATGTTGACCAATTTTTTTTAATAGTAATGATGAATTTCAGCCTAAAGACGATATTTGTTTTCCAGAAAACCCACCATTCCTAAGATGATGACATAATATTTGAATGACTATTAAGATTTGTTTTGAGCTGGGGAGGGACCCCAGACCTTTAATGTTATACATTTTGAGGTTTACGTCCTGAGAAAATAAATGAAAAAGAAATGAAAAAGAAATTTACCTTATAAGCTAGTATATGCTAAAGAGTCTGGTTGCTTCGAAATATTGCTTACATTTTCTATTCCTTTTATTTTCATTTTTTATTTCTATCGGATTTCTATTACATTGACTAGGATGGAACGATGTTTTCATTACAGTGTCCAGGGTGGAATGATTTTCCCATTACAATGTCCAAGATGGAACGATTTTTCTATTACACTGTCAAGGATGGAATGAATTTTCCATTACATTGTTCAGGTTGGAACGATTTTTCCATTATACTGTCCAAGAAGGACACGTGCGCCGCCTAGCGATCAAGACTGTCACAAATAGAAATCAACGATAGATGTAAACATGTTTCAGATTAAGTTAATTTTATTCGTGAATGAGGTTCGTTCTGATTTTATTTCTTTTCGTGTCCCATTTTGAAACCATTCTGCTGGATGAAGTGCTCCCAAGGTCAACATGTAGCATTGCCAAACATGTATTTTTAGAAAGATGATGGCGTTGCCCTTTTATAATAAAAACGCGTTAGTCATTGAGTCATGCTGAATTTTAATAATGGAAGACCAGTTTTTTCGACAACAAGCGTCTGAAAGGCGGTTACGAATGCGTGTCGTTTTCCACTTTTACCTTGACAAAGAGGTGAGTTGACAAATTAGGGGATAGGGTCTTCCATAAAACATGTTGATGTGGATTCCATTGGGATCCACTTAGTAAATATTTGTAAAATACTATGTAAAATTACTAATGGTATAAACATTTTTTCACTGTTCTGACAATTCCATTTATTTACTAGAACACATACGTGTACTATGCAAATCTTGTAATAACTTAACAATATGTACACACAGGCATTGACATTGGTGTTTTCATAAGCTTATTTTTATTGTGCTAGTTGTACTTGGTTTGCTAAAACACTAACACTGTATGGACATGAAACCCATTGATGGTTACATCCAACATTATTAGTTCTGTTCAATTGAAGAATGACACAGACGTTGGACGAAATCAGGGTGTCTACTGTCATGAAAGTCATGGAAGTCATGCAAAAGTCATGAAATGAGATTCAGGTCATGGAAGTAATGGAAAAGTCATAAACTTTACAACATGGACATGGAATTTGTCTTTTCATTGATTCACAAAATAAAATTTGGTTTTAAATTCTTCATTTTGGTGTGTTTTTGACCAACAATCATGTCAGTAGTAATGTTATACCTACTCACCGTAAGTGGGTGGTGCATTCCGGTGGGTGGTGACGTCACCACCACCCACTTTGCGTTGAGGGGTTTTTGAGGGGGGTTTTAAACCGGAAGTGACGTCATACAGGAAGTGACGCCATTTTCGTAAATTTCAGAGTAGTGAGGGTTGTTTGCAACCGGAAGTGACGCCATTTTCTTAAATTTCAAGAGTTGTGAGGGCTGTTTGAAACCTGGTGTTGGTTGCAAATTATATTTTAAGTTCAGAAAAATTTTTGGTTTCTAGTGGGGATTGAACCCAAGACATAGGGGATGAAAGACAAGTGCCTTAACCACTCGACTATCAGGGTGTATAGAAAGTAGGGTGATAAAGTTTGGCTTGGACTTTGCAAATTGTAGGTCATGTTGTTATCTGGGTGTATTCAAAGTAGGGGGGTGATAAAGTTTGGCTTTGGACTTTGAAAATTGTTGGTCATGAACAGTGGGTCAGGGTGGCATCGCCATTTTTGTGTGGGGGAGTGTTGTTTTCGTTGATGTTTTCAGGGGTAAGGGTAGTATGTTGATCATTCTGGCGATCTCGACAAATTTAATGAAAAATTGCAAAGCCAAAATTTATCATAATTATATGATCATAGAAATGCCAAGTCAAATTTTACTATACAATTCAAACTTTCTAAATTTTTCTGTATTTATTTCTTCAAAGATGTTGAATAATTTAAAATTCTGTGTTGGAAAGTTGTTTTTTTCCAAAGTTTAACCACCGGAAGCCAAAATTGCGATATGGCAAATACAGGTAAGGCAGATGTATCGGCAAATATAAAAAAAGCAGGTGTGCATTAATTCCAGACAATCGTCCCTTTTCAAAATTCAATTATGATCGACGCCAATTTTTCTGTATGAACAAACGAAAGTAATATTGGCCATTCTAGCATTGAGGTTGCTGATCAGAATTTAGGATTTTAAGAAGATGATAGGATATATACAGTAATGAAGTTATCTCGCATTAAACGAAAGCATATTAGGCCTACCGATATCAGAAGTTTTAGCATTGCAGTTGCCAGTTGCTGATCAGAATTTAGGATCAGAGTTTGTTCTCCTAAGCAAATGGACTTTCATTTATTAGTTTCAAGAGTATCGGACAGTTATCTCGCATGCTAATTAATTTTAACTTGGCCCCCGAAATTGGTGAGTTATCGTCGCATACCC
>JAQGAF010003961.1:0-15704 GCA_034687865.1 Kryphioiulus occultus
CGTCCAAAAAAAAATTTTGAAACCAAGTTTTTCAGGATTTTTATGTAAATAGAGTCAGTGACGGTCGTTCAGTATTGGTGAAAGGGGAATATTTTTATGGTCGTCCCAATTCTGGACACCTCCTCCTCCCCATCGTCACGTTTCTACGGACCCCCCTCCCCAAAGCACGGACGTCATATGTGCATGGCCCCTAAGCTGCGCGTTCTCACGAGTCAGTTTCTGTCGATTTTCAACCGGCTCGAATCCGCGTCGGTGAATGATTGGTAATTGAATCGATCAAAGTTGGCCTGCATGCCCCCGTTCAACTTTTAGTCTATTCAACTGCTTGCTTTCAACTCGCTCACTTTTTAGAGCATGTACGTGAACGAACAAAAATTCCAAATTGGGCACGCGCAAGAATTCGAATTTTCGTCAGAATCGTGTTCTATTCCTTTTTCGAGTTCCATTTAACGCGAATTTGGGTTTAAAAAAAAAGCGAGCATAATTGCGCACGGAGCCATCTCCAACCATAAGTTGCGTACATTTTTGGTTGAAACGTCAGAACAGAAATTTAACAATTATCGGTCAACATTTGTCGATCACTAATTGTTGATCGATATTGACCGACAAAAGTTGACTCGTGAGAACGCGGCTTTATAGTGGGGGAAAGAGAGGAGTTAACCATATTACAGTGGCTAATTCTTATGGGCTGGTTTAACAGTTGGGATAGAAAAAGTAACAGAAATGAAACACTGAATCAGCCTCATTTTTCAATAAATTTCTCAATTATGCACAAAGATTGCACTTTTTTTGTGAGTATAGTTTGGCAGATTTTCAAACACTATTGTCGAAATGCTGACTCGTATTATTCCAGTTGCTGTCTAGGCTGCGGAGAAGAAAATGCCTGACCCATTTAGAGCCCTCGTTGTTCGTACCGGGACGCTTGAAAGCTGGCAGCGTGGTCCAAATCAGCGGAGAGGCAAACTCCGGCAAATCGGAATTGTTGTTACATCTCATCAAGAAGTGCATTTTGCCAGTTAACTGGAACAACGTAAGGTGCGGAGGGTTGCAAGTAGAAGTCGTTTATGTGGACAATGACAGACATTTGTCCTTACCGAGATTAATCGGTCTTTTGGAAGAGCACTATAAGACAGTGCTAGTCGATCCAAAAGCCTCGCATCCGGATCATGATCACCTACTGCACACTTTCGTCCTAGATTGTTTGTCGCGTTTGAATTTGATCAATGGGTGTTCGGATTCGTGCCAGTTCATCCTCACCTTGCAATACGTGGATTCGTTTTTGAACGCTCCGAAATACGATTGCTCGGTGTTATTCATAGACAGTATTTCATCTTTCTATTACGAAGACCGGATGCTGCACGCGGACAATTTGAGTGGACTAGAAGCCCACTATCAAAACGTAGCCGCGCTACTCAAAAGCCTGACTATCAAAAACGGCTTTACCATTATCTTTACCAGGCAAGAATTAATGAACTCGAAGGATTTTAACTTCATGGGCAACAGTTTGGACAAAATTATCTCGTGGAAAATATACCTTAGAAGAGACAGCGATACCAGAGTCGAAGTTGAACACGAAAGTAATCGATGGAAGAATTTTTTCAACGTTTCAAGCGAGGGGATTCGTTTTGGGAGAGACACTTTGTGAAAGTTGCGAATTAGAGCTGATCTGACAACATCAGCTTGCATTCCGAACCTTTGGAATTTATTAAAAACTCCTCAATTATTTGGAAAATGTTCAGAGAGTAATACGAGCAGATGTAAAGGTAGTAAATTAAATTAAAATGACAATTTTCTGAATAGCTAGGTGAAAAAATCGCGCGTGGAACTTTCAGAATTGAATGTAGTAATAAAAGTTAATTTTTTATGTATTTAATTACCAATCCATATTATTATTTATCCGGAATCTACCCCGGGGGGGCTTTTCTCGTGAGACTGGCAGACCCTTTCTCTATACCTTTTTAAAATGCAGCGTCAAAGTCCGCATAAATTGGAGACACCGACAAAGTGATCGTTTTCTCAATTTTTAGTAATATTTTAAGAATGTGGGCAATTAGCAACAGCGTTTTTAGTTAAAAAGCGGTATATCATTATTATTACAGTGATTAATAATTATTTAGTTAAAAAGTCAATTCAGAACATTATAATACACAAAATGTTGGTCCAATTGGCCCATTCCATTTCACTGCATGAGAGTCAAAATGAGCACCAGAATTAGAACAATAATAAATAAAGCGAAAGTGAATTAACCGTAGGCGTATAATCCGTAATATTATTATTGAGGAGAAAAATGCTCTGTACACGAACGTGGATATGGGCTAAATTAAAAACTGGATGATCATTCGTATCGAAAATCATCCAGCGTGAATCGGTGATGGGTGGATGGATGGCGGTGACTTCAAAATAACTTCAGTTTTTCAGAATGCATCCCTAGTTGTTGTTGTTGTTGTTGTTTTTTTTCTCAGCTGGTAATCGAATAATGTCTTACGTACCGGCAACGAAAAATCAGTCTCGTCTCACATTAAAACTGGCGAACGAAACGTTTCTGGATTTTAAATTTCCTCAATCGAGATCAAATGCACGTCAACGTCATTCCACGCAAAGAAATTTGCAAAAATATCCTTAAAAATAAAAGGAGATTGGGTCTATCTCTCTTCTCTCTTTCTCTCCTACCTCAATGATTCATCAATTCTGAATTATTTTTAAAAACTGATTTTGTTTGTAAACTAGTTTCATTATTTGGGTGAGAACAGAAGTAAAAGTATTCGAATCTTCTGCTACGTCGAGTCGATCGACTCGGCAAAGTGACATCTTTATCATTGCCTACCATTGCTCGTACATCGTCTCTCTGTTTCGGTAGCTAAATTTTTCAAATGTTTTAAGTGCATCGAATTGTAAGCGGAAGTAGAAAACTGGTCAATTTTAGGCGATCCCCACGTCGATACCCGCAATGGCAAATCCTTCAACGGCGCACGGACACATCCGTAAAACTTTTCTCCGCACTCGCGTTAATTCGTGTCCGGCGGGCAACTGATACGTTTTAAAAAAGGTAACATGGCCCCTTCACAATTTCAAAGCGATGGACACGTTACGAAAGCATCGTTTCCGGGCCTGTACGGCTAGTACCGACGAGAGGATCGTCTTAAATGCGAGGAGGTTTACTCATCGGTTCGGATCAATAATCATCCGATGAAGGCGGCGCTGAAAAGAAATACTCAGAGAGTAGAAAATAACGGGAGGAGGAGGAAGATGAGAAGGTAAAATGACGAATTAAAAACGAGAGCGTCGTTATCACAGATGAATTAAACTATCTACCTGGAAACAAACCTACCAATTATGGAACATAGTTAGAAGAACGAGTGGCGAATGGTAAAACGTTGCATTATTCGGATGTTTTGTTTCTTCTTAAGGCAGGCCGCACCACCAACTTACAAATGACGGCTCGCATTTGAAAGTTTCGGCAAATTGACAAATGTCAGATCTCACTCAACCACCGCAGCGTCTTGTCAGGCTCGATCGTCCGTAACGCGGACCTTACACCGTCAACGATAATCTCATCCATCTGCCTCAGGTGTAAAGTCCGCACAATGGACCTGTCATGCCAATAACCGCTTATGGAATTATTGCATGCCCATACGGATAATTCTTACTATTGGTCTTACTTTCTGCATGCCATTCGACGTTGCAATTCTCTTCCAAAGGATAGCCTTAAGCTTCAAGAAATTCAATTTGACAATGATGTCTCGGTGCATGGTACCCACCGAATCTTAATTTGGGTTGATGGACTACACGCCCCTACCACACGATATTAAATTACTGACTGTAGGGTACTGACTTCAATTGAATTGAATTGAAGGGCATGCGGAAACGCGACTCAATCGTCCGCCAGAGCCTGTGTCCGACCCTCCGATGAAAAGCTCGATCGCATCTCGGTTTGTCATTTAGAAAACAGCAAACTGACGATCGGATGTGCGCGCGTCAAGTACGAATCTAGCATCGAGCCATCAATCTGATATTTGTCAACTTCGGAGTGTGGCCCGCCTAAAAGGGAAGAAGAAAATGAGGAGGAGGAGGAGGAAGAAGAAGAAGAAGACGCGTTTGGTGCGCATCTTCCAAAAATCTTCTCTTCCTTCGATCTCACGACCAACCGCGGGGGCGGGTATGGGGTTGTTCCCGCTAAGACGTCGTTAGCACCAATCATCTTCGTCCGAGTCCGTGCGCGCCTCCCCCTTGGGCCTGAGCACCCTGACGGTTGCCGGATCCCTGTCCCGTAGCCTCTCACGCTCCCTTTGTCCCGGCTTGTATCCGTTGGGCATTGGCGAGGGCAGCTGTCGACTGCCGCGACCGATGGCCACGGCAACTTCGAAGCTCAGCGGTTCCTCCTGTCGCGGCGGAAGTTTGTTTTCGGTGTACTGGAACTGTTCCCGAACTCTGCTCTTGTTGCAGCCGCGCTTACCGCCGACGAGGGGGCTGCACTCGGAGGAGGAGGCCACGGCCACGATGCCGCGACGCGGAGTCCCTTCGGTGGGTTGCGGCTGCGGCTGCGGCTGGTTCCAATCCCTCCAGCCCGGAGGATGAGGAGGCATCTGCAATTTGGGCACATGGGTGGGTGAGGCGTTCAGTTTAGGAAAGTTGATGCTCCCCGGCGATTTGGTCGTTTGAGGGACGGTTGGGGAGCGCGACACTACGGGAAAGTTCATACCGTGGTCGGCGGCTTGTACGGTGAGGTTCAGCGTGGAAGGTTTGTTGGGCGTGGGCGGCAACCTTCGACCTCCCGGCCGCGGCTGATGAGGTTGCTGCTGCTGCTGCTGCTGTTGCTGTTGCTGCTGGTGAGTCCTAAGGGCCCTACGGCTGAGGGGGCTGGGACTCCTGGAACGCTGTTCCAGCTGCGTAGTGCCGTAGTACTCGCTCTGCGAAGGCGTCGGATTCGGGCTGGGACTCCTGGAACGGGCGTCCAGGCGCGTCGAGTACGGATGCTGATCCGGGCTCGAAGGACCGCAGCGGAACGGACTACGTCCACGTATTGGCGTCATACTGAATTCGTCTCCTCTGACCCTCGCTGCGTGTGAGGATACAAAAAAAAAACGGAATCGGTTAACAAGAGGGGGGAGGGGGAAGCTAAGGGACTCTCGTTCGCTACGGGGTTCCCGGGATGCCCACCACCTTCAAAACTTCCTTCCGCCTTGGATCAATTTTTGTTCGGGTTTTTCAGGTTTGGCCGTCTGATTTAGTTTTAATAGTGTCCTCATCGACCTCGACCGTACAACCCTGGTGGAAAGATTAGTGTATGATCACTATTGATATCACTACTATATACATGCAAGTAGTGTCATCTGTATTATACTTATTAAACCACACAAGATACATGCTGACATTTAATATCAGTATTCAGTACTGATAGTATGGTGATGGATACTTATGTCACTACAGTCCATTCTGTACTAATACCACAAATACTAATACTGTATACTAATCCATAGTGTTAAGTAGTGATATACATGTATACTGGTATCACTAAAGTATCAATAGTTTCCAGTAGTTGTCAGTAATAGCATAGTGATATCAGCTGTCGCAACTAAAAAAGGTGGATAGTGATTTTAAATGGTTGCAGTAAAATTTAATTGCATTTTTTTTAAGTTATAAATCGCACTATAGAGAGTTGCAATTTAACTATACACGCGTAATAATTTCACGAACTTTGTGCAAATGTACTGGTCACACAAATTCTCGCCATTATAACTCGTAAATATCAATAAATTTCATACTAATATCACCATATATCGCTAAATAATTACTGTTATCACTATGAATTTTATACTGATCCATACTAATCTTTCCACCAGGAAAGCTGAGTTTTTTATCGATCGAACAGCCAATCCGAATCTCCCGCTTAACATTACCGAGACAAGAAAGGGGGGAGGGGGGAGACGCTAAGGAAGTCGAAATTGAGAGACGTCCGAGGTAACCGACGTGAGCAACATTGGGGCCGTGCATATATTACGTAACGCAATTTTTGCACTTTTTAGAGACCCACCAACTCCCTGTAACACTTTGCGAATTACCCACCCCCTGGTGTTACGTAACACATTTGTAAAAAAAATGTATTTTCGCCCATGGATTTTATATGTAACTTGTAGGTTATACAGGACCTAGTGCACCATTTGTTATTGATTCTGCAATATGTTACCGATGACAATGTTTTTGGTTTGGACAACTTCACCAATAGCTGCAACATTGCAGTAGAATTTCCAAGATATCCTGGTCCTTAAAAAATGTTACGTTACGCATGGAGAAAAACCCACGGATCTCCTGTAACAGTTCGTAACACTTTCACGAGGAACCTGTTGCGTTACGTAATATTTGCACGGCTCCATAGGCTACGCGAGCTCTTTTCTTTAAAATGGCAGACTCTCAATTTCTCTTCCTAATAATAAACGCGGGACGAATTATTCGAAGCGTAACGCTTATAAATAAAGGGGGATTGGGGAGGGGTGGGGCGCGACCCAAAACAGCTCCTGTTAATAATAGTAATAAAAGGGTAAAGGATGTTGGGTTGCGGGGATTAAAACGATTAAAAATGAACGAAATTCCCTAAAAATGAGGCTTACGACTCTAGAGCTATCAGGCTGTGGTGATGGGTTTGCAACGAACCTCTGGCTCTCCCTCGCCTGCTCGTCTCGTACTTGACGATGTCCACGACGTCGCTGACGGCGTCCGAAAAACCGAAATCTCTGCCACCCATTCCTCCCATTCCTCCCATTGCCCCTCCACCTCCTCCTCCTCCTCCTCGTGGGGAAGGCGATCGTCGGATGGGAGTCGGAGATCGTCCGCGGCGAACGAGCGACGACTGACGGCGATGAGACGGAGGCGACGGCGATCGACCTCGTAACGGAGACGGAGAACGAGAACGACCGCTGCGACGCACGGACTGCTGATGGTAATAGTGAGGGTGCAAAGACTGAGAGAAACGACGCTATAGGCGAACAAACAAAAAACAACAACAACAACAACCTATATTAATAAACGGGGAAATGGCACTCTCTATACATGCATGTAGCTTAAAACGATTCGAGTATACGAAAGCGAAACCTTTTTTTTTTTTTTTTTTAATTATAACTATTAGTTTATTCAACAGTGGCCGAAATGCAAAAAATTGAACTTGTATGGCCTCAAACCTTTACGATAGAAGTTAGTTTACGACAAACAAACAAAAATTAGCTACGCAATTGCATAAAGAAAACACAAACATTTGAAAGTTAAAAAATAAATAAAAATACGATCAATTCAATAAATTAAATATTTCATTGTATATGTTATCATAACCGTGATGCTCAGTCAGCCAAACTTTAAACCCAAAAGGTATTTTTGTTAAGTTCTTTTTAATCTACCTATTTTCGTTATTTCCAGTTTCGTGTTTGCCGTAATCATTTCTAACAAAAGGTTTGTTATATCTACATGTGGTTTTTCGAAACAATTTTGCTTTATATTTAGAAACTATTTTATTATCTATTTCATTATCTATTAATAGTTCCGTAATCCCTAAGCTGTTTAATGTTTAAAATTTGTAATTCTTTATAAAAATCATCAGTGCCTAAATTCTTTGTATTTCTAAATAGAATTTTTACTACTTTATTTTGTTCTTTTTTGCAATCTGTGCAAAGTAGAGTTTGCCGAGTTACCGTATACCTCAATATATACCGTATCAAAGCAAACTTTCTATCCATGCATAATAAATTATCCTTTTGGTTTTAATATATAAAAGATTTCTTATGGCATACAATCCATGCATTCTTCGAACATCTTTCGTTATAAAGTACGTGTTCATTCATTCTAGTTTAAAATTAATTTGCTAAATCCATCTCGATCGACTTAATCGCGTCGCGATCGGACTGGAAAAAGCTGGAGCATCTTTTTTTTTACATCGGGTGCTATACAAAAAGTTTGTCGAGGTTGGAAGAACTCGGGTCGAACTTACATTACGTACAGTATACTGTATGTTTATGGGGGTGGATCTTACGGAAAATACACGTTTAAAGTACACGTATACGTTATGCAGCATTATAGATAACCGACGTATTTACAGAAAATGAAATTGAAGTTAGGAAATTCGGTCGTTATTTTTGGCTTTACTTAAAGGTGGAATAAATATCGAGAAAACGTGAAAAGAAAATTGTCGCTTACATCGTCCCTTAGACTCAACTGACTCTCTTGAGAAGCCCTTCTGGATCCCGGCTGAACGTCTTGCAATTCGATGCCCTGAACGACACAAAATAAAATTCCGTTTGAATAAAATGGATTAGCGGGACGAACGATATTGAAGACATGCGTGAAGACACGACGTGCTTACATGTACTGTATATATACACACGAGTGTGCCGAATATACGATTCACGATTACTAAAACGCTTAAAAACTACATCGTCCGTGGCTAATTCTAACGATTACAGCTACGCTTTATACATGTATAGACACGAACTGCATGTATTATAACTAAACGACATTCGCTAACGTCATCTATAGCAGCTACGCAATACCCATTTGAAAAAAAACGTAACTTTTCAGAAAAGTAAAGAAGAGCACATTCGTATAGAAACCTCGGAATTTCGCGACATTTTTTATATGTATTTTTTCCCCCGATCTAAGTGCGTGTGAAAGTAAATTAAGTGCCAGAAAGCGTTCGAATAGTTGCGTTCAATTTCCACGAAATCAGGGCCACGATAATCGAGATGGCGTCGCATTCCTAATGACACATTACTATCCTATACATGGATACAGGTGCAGGGAGACTATATACAGTATATACTGTAGAATACCGCTGGACATACCACGATCGGTGATAACATATCTATTCTACGCGCGTATAGACTATATAATATACACGTATAGTGGCAGTCGGGAACCAAGATGGCGGCGGAGGGTATACAGTACGTCGGAAAATGTCATTTTGAATGACTGACTGACTGACACCCTCGCAACATCCCCGAGTGGACACCATCGTGGTTCAGCGACGACCATTGGCGCCAGACTGAGAACATTCCAAAAAGGACTCATGGCTAAGGGCACCTATAGTGGATGAGCCGATGATAAACTATACTGTAGGTATAGGCCATGTGCACTAGATGACAAACCTCGATGACAGAGAATATGGAGTGGGAGATGGTGGTGAAGGAGAAGGAATTGGGGGATGAGGAGGAGGAGGAGGAGGAGGAGGAGGAGGATGAGGAAGAAGATAAACTTAAAGCAGAATTGGGGAAACTGATCATTGGCGCAAATATCAAATAAGAGGGGGGGGGGGTGGGGAACAGGCAACGACGGAAGACCATACAAGCCCAATACACAATACGTGCTGCGTGCATTGCATAAGGTAAATTCGTAGCGTTATAACTTGCGTTAACTACATTTTATAGGTGCGATTCGATTAATTAAAAGGGGATGCTCGACCCCGTACTCGATCTCGTTAATTTTCGTCCAAGTGGTTGGACGAATGATGGAAGCGCTCTCTTAGGATGAAACTGTCTGTGTTGGACAACTTCTAGTTTTGGAGCAGCAGATTCCTCTTTACATCTTAGAACGGACTATAGCGTCAGTTTTTTTTAACACGTAACGTACATCATAGTCTTTACCTTTCTGCATGGTGAGTTTTTCAATGTATACAACGTATGATATAGCAGCGTTGCCATCACTTCGTCCAACCCCCCCATTGAAACACTATATATAGCAATATTGAAACCGAAGATGAGATTATATACTGACTGACATTTCACAGCTATAGTTAGCTATGTATAATGCTATTATAATATTGATACAGTGTTAAGTAGTCATGCCAGTGCACAATGAATGAACTCGTATAAAGTCTACTACTGTATACTATACACGTCGTGATGTGTACGTGTGTGTAGGACGCTACATGTGAGACTACCTGCGCACTGCCCGCACGTGACTCTGATGCGGTAACGTCGTCGGCAGCAGCGTCTCCACCGCCAGAATCTCTTTGTCGTCGCCTGCTGCTTCCACGGCGCAAGAAGCTAAAGCGACGTTGCCAACTTTTGTCGGCGCCATTATGAGACTTGTCAATACTGAAAATTAAAAGCGATTCAACAAAAAAAATCCAACGAAAAAAACAAGAAAACGATAAACGTGCGAATAAACGTCAAACGATATCTTCAAATTGTTTAGTTTTAAGCGATTCAAACGCGGATTAACGAGAACGAGTCATTCGAGGTACGAACTACGATTAAATTAACGTTTTATAAACCATCCATTCCATTTCATTATAAACGAAAAGTCCGACTAAAAACACTACCGCGTGGAATTTAAGGCTTGGTTCGTACCCAAATTCTCAAATAATTTCCCTGACATTCCCTGACAAACCCATCAAATTAACCTGACATTCCCTGACAAACCCATCAAATTTCCCTGACTTTCCCTGACAAACCCACGTAATTTCCCTGACTTTCCCTGACAAACCCATCAAATTTCCCTGACTTTCCCTGACAAACCCACGTAATTTCCCTGACATAAAAATAAATTTTGCCGGTTTCCAAAGTTTTGAAAATCATTACCTACTAAGATATTGTTGCAGCTGTACAAATGTGTGGACAATAATTCCGTTTTTAGTATTCTCAATTTAAACATTGTTTCTTATTTTGCAGGTCCATTAAAACTCTTATGCAATTGCATCTTCGTCAAACGGGCAACTCATAAATTCCCCAAACCTCAAATGCAGCTCGGGCTAGTTTAATAAACTATAATAAATTTCCCTTACTTTCCCTGACAATTTTTCTCTTCCTTGACCTTCCCTGACTTTCTAGGTGGGTACGAACCCTGTAATTAAGGCTATCGTGGATCCGTTGAATTTTAAGGAAACAACAATATTTTCGAAGGATCAGATTCTTCTCGAAAAGTCGAATTTCATTTTACGTTTTAAGATATGGAAAACGAAGCTAGACGATTTTCATATACGTTTGAAGGCAGTCGTACCTAGATTAACATTATCTCGTAGTATTTAATTATGCCTTAACACGAGCGAGCGGCTTAAACCTCTATTTTCCTATACGGGTGTTTAAATTTCGTGTTAAACGAAATTTACGACTTTTCGTGTTAAAGTGGAGACGAGAGTTTTAAGCTAACATCATTCGCGAGAACGAGTCACTCCTATAGACCATTACAACAGGAAATGAGTCACGTGATATTAGCCGCCATTAACGACACTTGTCCATCCATCACCGTATATCAAACTTCAGTTTACCAATTCTTCGCTGTTTTCGGCAGTTTATTTCATTTTAATTAATCTATTTTATTATGATGGACGATATTCATGAACATTTTTTACAACTATGGAATTTGCATTAGGAATAGTTGCGTAGAAATAAATATAAAATTTTTAAATAATAAATATTATAAATAAAAATCTAATAAAATTAGTGGCAATTAAATTTTATCTCCTTTTATAAATTTGGGACTGTTTTTCAAACTTGTTTTCCGTTTTACTAGATCAATATCCGATGATCACATGCACCAACCAAAGGATAACTAATGCAATGGCCATTTTTTTTTATGTGATGGTCTATACGATAACGAATCCCCATTTGAAGAAATCGACACTGAGATTAATAAAAGAAAAAAATCCCGATCGACTGGCTGTTTATATTTATTAGTGGGATGTGAGGTGGATATGACGATGTTATAGAGGTCTAAGCCCCGCCGTTTTATTTAACATTTTTCGAGTGTGTTGCATGTGCTATTTCTATATAGTTTAGTGTCTATATGAAGGGTGTTCGTTTAAAAACTTTACATCTCAGTTTTAATTATTAGAAAAACGCTACGAGATAGAGAAATAGTGTTGGAGGGAATGTTTATCGACCGTAATAGTTGCCCCCTTAATAGATACGTTTCATAAACATTCACTCAAAACAAAAGAGTTCTCTATCTCATATATATATATAGCGTTTTTCTAATAATTATAAGATAAGACGTAAAGTTTTTAAACGCACCACACGTGTATACGGCGTGACGTCACAATATGCCCTTACCTAAGGTTTGACTGGTGTAAAGATTCCCTACGCGATTGAGTCCCACAACTCTCAGCGTGGGCGGAATTCTCTCCATTGTTCTGCTCGTCTTCCCCTTTGTGTTCCAAACTGCCCTTTGAACTGTTATTGTGAGCCAACTTCATCAAGCGCCGCAAAAACGAAGGGCGCTGCGATATCGTGGTTAAAAAAGCCACAAAAACAATAAGCATATAAATATAGTCCAAATAGTCGAAATACGAGAGAAACGGAATTAGGGGCTTTTTTTAAAAAAGACTCCGATATCGTGATTTTATATATTACGGCATTTTCGCAAAAATGAATAAATAAATAATACGAGCGTAATAATAATAATAATAATAATAATAATAATAAGGAAAAATAAAAGAAAGGAGAAGCGAAAGATAGTGAGCAAATTCCATCGAAAAGATTCGGCAGGTATATACACGAAGACAGAGAAGAAAAAAAAACACGTCAGGGCACATGTCATATAGAAGAAGATGATGAAGCAGAAGAAGAAGAAGAAGAAGAAGAAGAAGAAGAAATGTGGTTTCGTCGTGAAAAAGACGTGTGCACGGTGGTATAAAAAAAATGAAAAAGGTTCATTTCGGTGCTATACTGTTATAGTTAGGCTCAGTTCAATGCAGTTGAAATTTCGCTTCATCGAATAGCTTTCTCAAAAAGTTCGTTAATCAGCCGTTACCTCCCCGCAATGGTAAAACAACCGCAACTTTTACATGTACTTCTAAATTAAGCGATGGACCGTAGTTTGGCCAACAAAAATAACTGGTGAAATCCACGAAACCAAAACAGGGTGTCTACCGAACTGTGAATTTCATTTTTCCAGTATTTTTCAGTATAAAAATTAATTTTCAATAAACAATTTTTTATGTCAATTATATGCTCACTAGGGGCGAATACAGCATTTTTAGAGATCAGGGCGTGAAAAATTTAGTTACAGGCCAAATATTAATAAACGCCGTAGGTGAATTTTTTTTAAACATAACTAGTCCCAAACAATTGGTCTTACACAGATTTCCACAAATTTGTTTATTGAGATTAATTATTTAAAAGCGCAGCGAGCGACATTTTTAGAATAACTTCATAAGAAATGATGACATTTTTTAAAAACTAGACCCACATGATTGGCTTTACACAGATTTCCACAAATTTGTTTATTGAGGTTAAGTATTTAAAAGCGTCGCAGGCGAAATTTTTAGAATAACTTAATATCAAATGATGACATTTTTTTTAAAACAGACCCACATGATTGAAGCCTGTAGGAGCCAACGAACTATTTCCACGGGTTATGTATCACACTGGGATCATTTAGAAGTTAATTTTCAGGTTTCAGGGTGTCATGGGGTAGAATTCTTAGAGCATTTTTCAGAAAAATAAGTTTGAAATTCAAAAATTTCCATTATCAAAAAAAATAATTCCAGTATATTCCAGTATTTCCAGTATTTAACAGTCCAATAGACACCCTGCAAAACAGGGTGGATCGCCCACCATTGTTACCAACGGTATTTTGCAAAAAATAACTCGGGGAGTTTGGTGCCTTCAGTCGTTAAGAATTGGGCTCTTCTTATTTTAGACTTAATGGCACTGCATGGGTCCTGAAGACATTTTAAGGCACGCGACAAATAGCATTCTGACACGAGCGATATGTAATTCGATTCAATACAAGGATGGTGTTGAGTGATATATCTGGCTAACTCAATGGACTCAACGAGCTTTTGCATTTACTGGAACATATAAAGAGTTGGACGCATATATAAGTTTTGAAAAATCTCGAGTTTAAATAACGGGTTAGCGTGTGATTGTCGGCTGAAGTTTAGAAACTTTTTTTATAGTTAGGTGTATTAGATGAAAATAATATTTATAGGTATATACGATTCGAAAACAAAACGAAACGAAAACTGATACGAATAGAAGCGAGAAATGCGAAAGCGTTCAAACAGAGAAAAAACAAACATTGGCCAAGAATGAGTTGGCAGAGGACATATAGGAGATGGTGGTGGTGGTGGTGGTTGTGGTTAATGGCGGGAACGGGGTGTGGGTGTGGGTGTGGGTGGATGACTGCGGTGTATAAGATGAACATAAAGCGTGGCGCTTAAAAGACGATGATGATGACGACGACGGGCAAAAAAAAAAAGCCCTCGAAGCTCAGCGCCATCTACGGGATGAGTCCCGCACTGTCGAGCGCATGCACCGATGGCAGCACAGTCGCAAAAACAGAAGAAGAAGAAGAAGAAAAAAAAACACGCAAACGACGACTTAAAAGACTGAGTCGAGTATAGTGAAATACGAACAAAACTGGTCGCGAAGTGATCGCAGAAACGACGAAACGTCGATTGCAACTGGAAACCTCATGACCGATCGATCCAAGATCAAAATGGGCTATACTTGCTTTTACAGTGGTGTATATCGACTTTTCTAAATATCTCACAACATATGATTGAATGCTCTGATTGTCTCGTAATGATATACATGTATATTACATTTTTATTGATTTATTGAATCAATTATCAATTTTTATGATTTTGTGCTGATGGTGACTTATTAGTGTAGCTCTGTTACCATTGTCAACCTATTCCTTCATTTTTGGAATAAATCTTAATAATAATAATAATAATAATATGCAGGATGTTAATTTAAGAACTTTCCACCTTGAGTATTTAAAAACGATATGGGGGAATGTTTATCAACCGTAGGAGGAACCATTTGAAAAATTCACGCTTTATCTCACAACAATTTTCAAATGTTTTTTGTCTTTTTTCTTTTTCATGATACATTTGTGTATCATATTTTTCTTGTTAATTAATGGTTATTGTAAATGTTCTAGGCCAAACACGCATAATATAACCCGTACCTCGCGATATTTTAAATGAAAGCACATTAAAAAAGATTAATTTTGACACGAACGAAATTGAAATCGGCTCATCCAATCAGACGCTACGCACACGAGTCACACAGTTGGTCCCTTACCAAGTTTTCGAAATTTCTCAGTGAAATTTTAATTGTTTTCGAAATGGGGCGAAATGCGTGGTTGGTCACCCTTCGTCGGAAGCCCTCACAATGCCAATTTTGTAATAATCTAGGTGGAAAGTTTTTCAATAAATAACCCAGAACAACCTGAAGGAGATGTCAAGTCATCGAAACGTTGTGTTAATTAAAGTCAAAAAAAACTACTGGTCGTGTCAATCTTTATCCTATTTATAACCCAGTATACTGTATATGGAAGATTTTAAGCGAACATTTTTAGTTCTCGATCAGTCTCACAATCGCTTCGCAACCAGCCTTTTTTCCACGACCGGAACAAAGATGGATAGAAAGACAGAGATACAAATATAGAGAAAAATTTAAACGATGAAAAAGAACAAGAAGAAGAAGATGATGAAAAAATAAAATAGGAATTGAGTACTAAGATACTACCGCGGAATCTGTCGAAGAAGCAGGAGGATTCTGTTCCTGGAATTAAGACAACAACAACGCCATCTATGAACTGCGTCAAACGAGCATGCACCGGCTTATACACCTGTATATATAGCGTCACCCTTTGGGTAGGATGAGGAGGAGGAGGAGGAGGGTGAGGGCGAAGAGGAGGAGGAGGAGGAGGAGAAGGGTGAGGGCGAGGAGGAGGAGGAGGGTGAGGAGGAGGAGGGTGGTGAGGAGGAG
>JAQGAF010003962.1:0-15703 GCA_034687865.1 Kryphioiulus occultus
GGTGCAAAAATAGGCCAACGTTAAAAATTCCACAAACAAACAAACAAACAAACTTTGTCCGAAGAGTCTTCTAATAAGTACAGGGTGTAGATTTAAAAACTTTTCTCATTTAAATAGAGAACAACATAGAGATAGAGAAATCGCTTTTGTGAATATGTTTATTATCTGTAAAGGGGCCGTGCATATATTACGTAACGCAATTCTTGCCCTTTTTTAGAGACCCACCCACTTGCTCCACCCCCTGTAACACTCGGAACCACTTGGCAGACTACCCACCTCTAGTGTTACGTAACACATTTGCAAATTTTTTACCCTTTTCTGCAGGTACTATTTGTTATTGATTCTGGACTATTTCTAATGACAACATTTATGTTTAGACATCTTCACCTTAGAATAGATAATTTTGCACATCAGCTTATGCTGTTGTCTAGCTGCAACTCTCTTAGTGCTAAATTTTCGAGATATCTTGACCCTTGAAAAATGTTACCTAACGCAAGGAGAAAGAAACCACGGACCCCCTATAACAGTTCGGCCCACCTAATCGGTCGTTACGATTAAAAATGGTGGTTCTCAGTCGTTTCAAAACTAATTGGAATCAATTTTTACTATTGTTTGCACTAAATTTTCCAATGAAGGGCCACCACCATGCACATTGTCCCATTACGAGAAATTCAGTTTTCACATTTTAAAAATTTTCAAAACTTGCAAGTGCAAATTTCTAACGTTAAATATAATGCACAATAGCAATGTTATGAACGGTTGCAAGAGTTTTCATCATGTAATTCCATGTTTTTGAAATTAATAATGAATTATGAAAAAATACTGAAAAACCACATTTTTGGGCGTAACGACTGATTGGGTGAGCCGATTTCAATTTCCTTTGCGCCAAAATTCATCATTTTTAATGGGCATTCATTTAAGATGTCACAAGGTATGTGTTGCCATTTCAAATTTTTAAGTTGGGCTCAATAGGAGTCAAGGGGTGGGTCATTGCCATTTGCGAGTGTTTTACAAATTGTTCCCCCTACGGTTGATAAACACTCTCCTAAACACGATTTCGCTATCTCATGCCCATTTTTAATAATCAAGGTGGAAATTTTGTATAAAACACCCTGTATAGGCACAAACATAACAAAACAGATTGAAACCCCTTTCTTGGAACCATGCACAATATATCTGATGTGTCAGCATTCATGACCTGTAATTGATGGATTTTAAACTGGGTGTCAAAGTTATGGTTTTTAAAAACCTAATTTTTATTAAATAGAATGATGACTGAGAATTGAGAGCTGATATGGATAATAACCATCGCGATGAGGTCTGGCCATTCCACAGCGTTCACCTCTCGGTGTTGTGCAGGATGAAAGTGAAATCTTGATGAGTTTTAGTAGATTGGGTTAGCGCCATCTACCAACGAAAAAAGGATGCTGCTTTTCGAATTGACCGAAAGCACAAGATTGCTTTTTCCAGGCTCACTAAAAATATTTCTGTAACTTTACTTTCAAATTAATTACATGTTCGTGGTGGTTCAAGTACTGAACTTGTACGTGTCCACTTCCAAGTACGGATCCGCCATCTTTGAACAGAATGGTCAATGTGGATGATGTCACCCAGCCATGCCTCCTTCATCCGGGTAGCATGTCGTACGGACAAAATGCGGATGACGTCAGTAGTTTGCCCGACGTCACCAAAATGACGTTTCTTACACTTTTTACATGTAGCTAAAACTGTTAATTCACAGAACCGTGTGCACTTGTTTTTTGCGAGCATCTGCTGAGTTCCATTGCTGAAGAATTCTCTGACAGCGCCATCAACCATTCTAAGCAAATTGGAATTCTGAATCAGAGTAACTCTAATCGCTGTGTGTCCACTTGCAAGTTTCTACTCTAGAGCTTTTAGGCTGAACATCTAGCATCAGTCTCTGCTTTCCAACAAGCTTATCAAGCCTTCAAGATCCTGGAGTTGACCCCCTTCCCAGCAGTTTTAATTGAATCGCCTTGCCAGCGGTCGCCCATTAAATCGCCATTGTTTTCCGCTAATCGCCGTATGTGGCGCGGCGAACGAGGGCGCTCCAGTGGACCAGTTCCTCGCTCGTGTCCAGCGGGTTTCTGACCGCTTGACCTTCCTCGTTCGCGTTCCGATACTGGTCGTTTTTTTTGGCCGCCTAAGATTATTTTCTCCTCCGAAGAAGGTCAGTCGTTTTCCGCTTTAACAACCATTTCTTGATCGCCAAGAGATGATGGTCGTGATTAGTTAACTAGGAGGAAATCGCACCTGCGAGCCACGCCGCCAGGTTACCGGACTAATAAGTGACCACACAATTAGGCTTATCAGAGACGAGAAGTGGGTCAGTCAAGGAGTTGGCGTTTTTATGTTTGAAAGCGTTTGCTGGATATTTTATCATACATGTATTTTTTACGTGGGTTGGGTCCACATCTGCTCCAGCATAGGCTGAGAAAGTGGGCTTCTCCTAATGGCTCGTACGTTGGAAGTGATTGCCTGCGGTTTGGGCAGGCATAATAAAGAAACAGCATTTTTATGATTGTAGGTACATTAACGAGCCGTATAACAGACCTGAACACTGGACCATTTTCAATGTCAATAAAACGTCGCCTGATGATACAGTGGGAAAATGTCCAATCTAGCTGTGCAAAAGTCAAAAAAAATGTAATAAAAATCTCTATTGGTTTGTATGGTTTCTGGAAAATAAATAACCAAATATTATAAAAACAATAACATAAAACTGCCAGACTCACTGGTTATTACAGTGTATGACAACAAAGTCAGGGTTTGTTGATAGCAAACAAAAATTAACCTCAACTGGATACTACCTCTACAGGAATGCATTGTTTTGGAGAGATTTAAGAAACTAATAATATTAATTTTTTAGGCGTACTTCCTTGGAAAAATACAATTTGTTTGCATTTCTGAGACCAAAACTTATATAGTTTCACCTTGTTTCACGTTGAAATATTTTGTCATTTAATCAACATATATTCGAGTACTCAATTGAAAAAGAATTAGCAGCCACTTCGTGCCCCCAAATAAATTATTTCGTTTTTAAGATGCCTTAGTGAGAACTGTTTGATGCATGACATACGGAAAATTGGCAATCAGGCAAAGAATTCAACTAAATTTAACATATTTTCAGCAAATTCGGAATAAACACCAGAAATTGGGCAGCAGCTAAATGTAATCTGTCCAGAATTTTTTTTTGGTATAAACATAGTTAAATGAGAATGTAATCACTTTCTCAACAACCATCAGCTGATTCTGTACCAGTACAAGATGATACTTCAATCCCAATTGTGACAACCACCAAAGATGACTAGTAATCAAAGAGTAATCAAAGAATTGAAAGGTTTCAATTTTAGTATGTTGGTAAAAAGCATTCTACAGGGGAATTGACATTACTGCTAACACAATTTTGTGTTTAGCTAAAAAAATGTTGCAAACATGGTTCATTAGGTTTCTGAAACATCTCAAAGCAGGGCTAATCAAATTTTAAAAATGCACGGAAATTTCGGATTTTGGAGCCTGCTCGCTGGGGTGTTAAAATTAAAATGTTTATTTTTGCAATTCTCTGTTTTAGTTATTTACAAACATTAAATAATGAAATATATGCATTCGAACTGACACGTTTTCCAGTTCTCCATTTTTCCATGTACAGTAGAACCTCCCAAGTTTACACCTCCCTATGTTATCCACTTTAATGGAAGATGACCACTATATGTTGACCACCTCTGGTTGTTGTATGTTGACCACTTGGACTATGACACACAATAGTAATTTACTCCCTGTAAGTTAACCAGCATGGCCTCAAAATGTAAAACTTATACTGTACACCCCTGAACAGAAACTGTCTCTGTAGAGGTAGAAGAGCTCATTTTGCACTACAGTTCAATTCAAGTCAACTCGGTACCCTCAGACTCCTGCGGTATATAAGAATCTCAATTCGAGATTTATGCTGTTTATAACTACAACAGGTAGGGTAATTGTCTGAATATGCTTTCTAATCTTACAGCGCATGTACATTACAGAGTTTGTGTTAAAATTCCAGTACTACTTATAGTGAATTACTCAAAAAAATTGCAGCACGTTAGCTATACTGTTACTGTATTATGAACAATTTAATAGCATTTTAATAAGCATTTGTTTAGTTGGACGGGGTATGTAGGTCACGGAATTCAAATCCTGTGTACGTACAAGCCTTATGTTGACCATTTTGCTACAGTCCCTTGAGTGGTCAACTTACAGATTTTCTGCTGTATTTTTCATGTGTGTAGCCCCCCTGTTGGGTTATCTGACTCATCTGACTAAGTTGAAATAGAGGAAAAATCATACTGAAAGGGAAGAGTGTCTCATTGGAAATTTAGATTTGTATAGCCAGGTGGAGAAAAGGTTTTCGTATTGAATTTATCGAATTGGATTCTGGGAACGTTCAAGTTGATGTCGTCATTTTGGGGGAGGGGTCGGCTAAATAATGACGAATGGTGACTAGGGCTAGGGGCTTTGTTTGATTATAAACGATCATTTTTGAGCTAGTTGTGTATTTATCACAACGTCACAAAGTCACGGAACACGCGACATTTTACGGTCACTGTTGAACGACCGGTTTTTGTTTAAAACGGTTGAACTGTTGAACGACCGTTTTTTTGTTTTTGTTCTAAAAGTTATGACGAATGATGACACAGGGAATGTGGCCTAAAAATCATGATTTTGTGATGACGTAATACCTGGACGTTCCTTAAACGAGCGGTTGCCAATCTTTAGTAAATGTACTTCCAAGCGGTACATCTGCATTGTTGAAGGAGTACATGACTGTCTCGTAACATTAGCACTACCTTGCTATATGGAAATTATAATGGAATGTGACATATTAGTATACTACTAACTACTCAGAATTCATTAAAACCCATCCTTCATGCTACTGGTATTTTTTTGCCTATGGCGTTCTCTGGTGAATGTTTGATATTACCGAACATTTTTTTTAAATATGGGTTTTAACCACTTTTTTGCTTAGTCAGTATTATTAACCTTCTTAGGAATTTAAAAATTCTCTGGAATCCATTTTGGGGATCTTTTTCTTTTTTACTTAAATTTACCCTATTGACATTTCTAAAAAATAATCATAGAAAAAGGCATAGAAAATTTTCACCATGATTATTAATATTTCATAAACATTATTCAGAAAAAAAAGTTCACTGCAATTCTTTATTGGCGAGCTATTTTTAAACAAAAATGGGTCTTAAAAATTGACGTTGTTATTAAGATTTCAAAAAAACGCTAGTGATACCATGCTTACTAATCATCACAATCTGTATTTTGGGAAAGGTTTTATAATTTTTTTTCCTACAGCTATCCATTGATTAAAATTAAGGCTAAAGAAGTTATGTTACAAACACAAGGATATACTTGTAGATTTTATAAGTTTCGTCTATGGTCCCATATTGCTAATACAGTAGAGCCTCTGTGAGTTGACCATCCAATGGACTGTTGCTAACTGGTCAACATAAGAAGGTGGTCAACATATGGAACGAGGCTTGTATTAACACAGGATTTTACTTCGGTGAACTATATGTATTGTATCTACTTACATTTTACAGTAATCATTCATGAATAATCTTATTAAAATGTTCATACTATAGTTACAGTACCAGTATTGCTAATGTGCAGCAAATTTCTCCAGCAATTACACACACTGTACAGTGATGCTGGAATTTTAACACAGAAACAGTGTACAGTGTACTTCTGTAAGATTAGAAATCATATCCAGACAGTTATCCTACCTGTTGTGGTAATATACAGCTCAAATTTCGAATCAATTTCTGCAATGATTTAATTTTGAGTTTCCAATTAAAAAGGAAATTTCCCCTATTTACTGGCAAGCCCCTTCATATGAAGGGGTTCAAAATGAACTCTTCTTATGCTATAGAGACAGTTACTGTTCAGGGATAAACAGTAGACAGTTAGAGAAATTCCTTACGAAATAAAATAAAAACGAAAACGAAATCACATGCCCTTTTTCGTATTTCGTAAAAACAGTTAGGGAAATTTCGTACGAAAATACCCCAACTCACTATTAATGATGTGTGGCCATACATATAGTTCTGCTATATTCCTATTAGTCCCTATTAGCAAAGAATAACCATCAATAGGGATTTATTTTACGAAAGTCCCCATTGCCGTGATCACAATGGTTTCTACGCATGCGCACCTTTGCTTTTTTACTATTTCGTGTAAGAGAGCGGTACGAAGAGAGAGTACGAAATGTGCAGTTTTCGTAACATTTCGCCGAAAACACATTTTTGGTGCAGGAAATGACGTCAAAAGGTAACTTTTCGTACGAAATTTCTCTTACTGTCAAGTATAAGTTAAGCAAGCCTACAATCAATTTAATCATCCATGACTTTACATGTTGAGACCATGCCGGTTATCATACAGAGAGTAAATTACTATTGTGAGTAATAGTCCAAGTGGTCAACATACAACATACAGAGGTGCATGTGGTCAAGATGTAGAGGTCACTTTCCATTGAGTTAATGTTGTGACTGTCCGGTCAGTTAAAATGTGGTTAACATAGGGAGGTGGTCACCTTTGGAGGTTCTACTGTATTACAAAAATGAAATTATCCAAATCTTCGGTTTATATACAAGTAACAAAAAACCGAATTTGTACCCACAAACTTTGAAAATCACTTGTTGGTCAGTATGATCTATTCATGGACTCGTTTCATTCTTTAAGCATGATAATAAAATGTATTCATAGAAATATTGGGGTGAACTCTGATGGCGCCAAAAGCGTGTTGGAGGTGGTCTTAGCCCACCTTGGACTACTAACCTCTAAAGTTGCGGAAATGCCATCTTTTTGATGCTGGCTTAGCATGTTTTGCACGCAAAGGCTATAAATTTTACAGGTGAGCTGGTGAGGACTTGCAAATGGAAGAGCGGAACCGGATTTTTTTGAAAATGATTTGCCTGGTGGCCTGCAAGTGAAAAATTCGATCTATCCGCTTTGCTCCAAGTGATGAAAATTCCAAATTTATGCCGATGTCACGCTCCACTTTCTATGATGATTTTGCCAATTCGTATTAGGAAAAATTCCCATGGCTGCTTGCGTTTCTGTTTTTTTTCTTACCTTATATCTATGTAAATGGGTTCGTTTTGAAAATTCAACTACTTTCCATAAAGTCGAGAAACTCGTTAGAAATATAGATGTGGTGTTTTTATACGTAACTTAAGTGAAATATTTTGCGTGCTCCAGATTGGATAAATTTGCCTTAGCCAATATAATTTTATATTCTTAAATTACAGTCATCTACAGTATATACAAGGTGAGGCATATGTCTGGACCTCTAGAACATCTTCAATAAGGCAACAATTACGTTAAACCTGCTTACACAGATGACTAGAGTGACGTGAGGATTCCGGAAAGTATATTGAATGTCAAGTTCTATGTATGCAAATCTAAAATTTAGCCATTAAAGATAGGAGGACAAAACTGTCCAATAAGAAAGTTGAATAGAGAGTCATAAAATTATTCTAATGTGTGCATTTTCGACAATAAATTACCAATCGTAAAGTTATAATTGCAAAGTTACTTTTATTCAGATAGCAACCCTGCATTGCACGAATGTATTGCAAGAAAGCTCACTGACTCTTATTGGGTACATGTACTTTGTTTCACGTCATACTCAACTGATATTCATAGAATGCACAAGTTAATAAAACGGACGTTTTGTTTGTGCATAAATCTTGGGGTCAACGCTAAACTCAGTGTTGGCATTGGCACCCAATCGTGTAATGCAGGGTTGCATATATGCGTAAAATGAACTGTGACTTTACAACTGATAAATAACTGCCGCAAATTAACGAACTGCACTAATTTTAGGACGCTCTACAACTTCATGACTGGACTTTTTGCCCTATCTTGTACCGGTTAACATTTTAAATTCGCATGCACCTAGAAAGTGACGTGCAATGTCACGTTCAATATGCGACCTTGAATCCTCATGTCACTCTTTAGTCAACTGTGTAAGTGAATTGTACCTAGCTGTTGGCTTGTCGAAGTTAGTCGAGAGGGCATATGTCTCGCCCTGTATACTTTAAGATACGATCTATACGGGATATTCAAAGAAATTATGAAACAAATTTTGTTCCTTTAATTGCATAAATTTAATCGGTCACTATACGTGATTCTAAACAGCTGATATTGATTTCTTGATAAGTATAGTCTAATGGCTAGTTACATTTAATGTCAGTCAGCTCCTGGTCGTAGTTCTATTAAATGTCAGTCATCAAGTACATGAACACAGGTTTGCGCAATAGTTTTGCAAACCGCCGAATAATTTATCACAAAAAATTCTTAAATGCGTCTTAGGAAACGGATTACAACCCACATGTGTTGAAACATGTCTGATTTAGTGTGGGGTTTCAGGGAATTTGAGATTTTGAATTTCTTAGATAGCCGTTGGAAAGTTAAGTTTTAGAAAATTGAGGATTGCCAAATACAATATACTCGTACGTGTAGGACAATGAAAGTCCTTACCTCATTGCAAAAATGAATTTAATAATGAAATGTTAGAGATGCGAGGAGCACATTTTGGGAAATGGTAGAATAAATCCTCAGGTTTTTCAATTCATGTGCTTGTTTTATGCTGTAACGGCTAAATAACTACGTGACAACATATAGTGACATAGAGGTGTGGAAGATGGCAAAAATAGCGAAAAAATGTTGTAATATTTTAACGTCCCTTTTTACGAGAATACTGCAATTCAAAAACGAAAGCAAACTAGTTTGTGTATATGATGGTTGCTTTAAGGTTTCATTATTGGTTCTTGAAAGGTTTTCTTTACTGTATATATAACGTATTTCATGGGTTTTCAGTTGATACCTGTTGAAACACGTTTCTGATACCAAAAAAGTTTTAAAAAATGGAAACTTACTGTTTTGATCACTAACCGACTGATTAATAGCCGAATGACAAAAACTCCATCGTTATTTAATTTAAATTACATACATGTACCTATTTGCTGCTCATAAAACTCACTTATCTACGTTTGCTTGCAACTTTTCCATAGCCAGAATACAGATAACATACTATACAAATAACTTTAACCTGTAGGCGAACACAACAAATTCTGTCTGCTGTGTTGCCACTGACGTCATTATGTCATGTGCTGATGTCACATATGGCACTGGTGACATTGCAAACAAAATTTCTCGTATTCATCTGCAGGTCATCAGGTAATTTCTACGGTATGTTATAGGCTATAAAACCGAAGTTAAGCATAATCTCTATTCTTTTCAGTGGAATTTGAATTCTATCTGTTGATACAAGCATCGAATTTTCCATTGAAGTGAATGGAGATTTCGATTCCATCTTGCAATACCTGATGTAAATCAATTTTTGATTCCCATCCCTAGTTATAAGGTAATTCTTAAATTTATAATTTTTTATTTATTTTTAATTTATGTAAATTTTAAATATATTAGTTATAAGGTAATTTCTTAAACAAACAAAATTTCTCGTATTCATCTGCTGGTCGTCAGGTAATTTCTACAGTATGTTATAGGCTATAAAACTGATGTTAACCATAATCTCTATTCTTTTCAGTGGGACTTGAATTCTATCTTTTCATACAAGCATCGAATTATCCATTGAAGGAATGGAGATTTCGATTCGATCTTGTAATACCTGATATAAATCAATTTTTTATTCCCATCCCTAGTTACTATATAAGGCACACTTAAGTTAATTCTTAAATTACATGTAAAATATTCTTCGATGTGATTTAGTTAAAAATAATTTTTCATATGTTTTAAGCTTTTATTTTGACATTTTAAATATTCCCGGTTCTTTGGGACTTCTGTGGGACTTGTCGATTTTGATCACAATAACCGAATGATAACATTAAACGCGATCACAGTAAGTGGCGCCCACTATACTTCAAACTTCAGCCTCTGCAATGATGTTTTATGAGGTTTTTTAGGAGGAGGGATGGGAAGAACAACCGTCAAGTCCAAGGGGAAAATTAACTAGATTATATGTACATTATACGAAAATATTGCATTACATAAGACGCATCCATCTGCAGAATATGAGTTGAAAGCAGCCGTTCCCTGCGGGTCCACTTACGAAGTTAAGCAAGCAGATGTTTTCAGACTGCAACCCTTCAGCTGCCATTTTCGCCTCTCTGAAATTTCGAAATGAGTCTTTAACTGGCTTGTAAATCATGCCGCCAGATAAATATCTGTTTAATGGGCATCTTAGCACCCTGCCTGCAATTCCCCCACTGCTTCCTTATCGCCCTCCCTAGGGAAATACTGCTTAAAATTAAAAAGAAACATTTGTGAGGAATTGCAGCTGAGAACAATGGGAAAATGTGCAGTATTTGCAGCCTCGAAATTCAAGGGTGACGCCTGTGTTTTCTCCTCATTTACAAGCAATAAAGACATCTGCTACGGAAAGTGCAAAGTAGTGAGTGGGTTGGACGTTTCCTGCTTTGTCGTTACAGATAAAGACCAAATCGATGCATTAGGCGCGAAAAATACAGAGTTCCAGAATCCGGTCTTATAGTGAGTGCTTCCTTTGTCTGTACGCTTATTAATAATATCCGGTTTTATGATCTTAATTTTGGTCACACACAAGGCTTCTTAGGTGTCAAACTGACCGTCCCGAGACCCTGAATTGCTACCACAGGGCGAAATTCGCAAACTGGATCCGATATATTGCAAGCATGTCCAGAAAACCGAAATGATAGCAGCTAATTAAGTCTAAGACTACATTGCTTTTTGGCTGCGATTTATTGTTTCTTTCTGATTGTCACAGAATTTGGGATGCAAAAGGTTTTCTTGAAATTATTGACAAAATCCAGGTAAGCCTACCATGAATGTGCAGTACATTTTATATCCGAAAGTCACATGCAGAACTTAAAAGAACACAGTAAAAAAACGTGAGAGTTCATCATATATGTGATCGCTAAAGTGAGCTTTGCTCTGATTTGCTGACTCCACTGTGTTCTATAGCAGGTAATATAGATCGCCTGGAACACCACAAAAATGATAATTTATGGCACAAAAATGCTCTATGCAGCTGACCTGACTTAGCAAACTGCTTTGAAAACGTCAAAAATGAAACGATGCATGGACTTAGATAACGACAATGTACAGATTGGCCAAACAATCATGTAAATTGCGGTGGCCAAATGGGGAAGAAAGGTTGTTCCCCGATTATAACTGAAAATGTTTGCTGAGCCAAAAGTGCATCAAACTTAATTAAATGAAGTGAATCAAAACCCAAGGTGTTCTGCAACCTGATGATCTTCATATAACACATGATTTTTTCTCCAAAATAAGCATTAGAACATTGAAATCTCACTTACTGACCATGTGAGGGCATGATAAATGGTCAGCTTTGGTACTCTTACATGGTCTGCGTGTGTTCTTTTTACTTAACAGTGAACCTTGAGGCTATTAGCAACACTAAAGACAAATTCATTCAATTAATGTAAATGCGTGTGATATTTGTCATACATGAACATGTTTTTTCAGTGGAAGCCTGTAGGTGTCACATGTACAATCAGACCATGCCTTGACCATATCGCATTTAAAAGTATGTCACAGATTGATAGTGTCGTTTTTAATAATTAGTCCATGTTTACATCAAAATGTTTTATTTTACAAAAAGAATATTTTGGTCAGCAAAAAAAGGTTCTATCACAAGTCATTTCGATGTTGGCACTCAAAAATACAAATGACAAGTAAAGTAAGTAAAAAACTAACATTTTTAGAAGGTCCTGGAAACCTGAAATTAACGGAAAAGAATTTCAGCACCTAAAGATCAAAATGTCTGTATGGATAAGTAAAACAATTTGTTTACATTTTTGCTATTTATTAATGTATTAATCATTTTCTATTTGATTCTGTTATACCGTTTGCAATACACTGGATTTTGTGATATTTGGACTTTGTGTTTCCAAACATCATCGATATTTCAAAACATTGTCCTTAATTATCACTTTATCTCGTACTGCTTAGAATCCTTGAAATTTTGTGGCCAAGAAAAAAATAATGAAAATAACACTCGTATAAATTGCTTTTTCTCCGTTCTGTGCAGAAACAAAAAATACAGAATAACAGTAATAAAATTATTGTATGTGTTTTTGTTGCTCTTTTCAGTCATGCTCACAAGTTAATGAAGCCTTCTTATGCGTAAAAGAAGTTAATTTTGTGAAAAGCCTTTTTGTTTGAACTAATAATAGTTTATTTCACTCATGGTTACGTTTCTCACAAAAACGACATTGCTTCACTAAAGCAATTTTTGTTTTTTCTTCAGCGTAAGTAATACGTTTATATAGGTCAGAATGGCAAATTTAATATCCCAGAATGCCAAGTTTCACTACAATGTCAGTTTTCTTTCACCTATAACCGTAGTTTTTTGAGTCGTCAAAACAATGGATTTGCTTCACTTACTTGATGCTTTGTTTAATTTAAAAATTAATTCACATGGTGCAGATTTAATTCATTGACTACTATTTGAACTAAATGATGTTTACTCGTTAAACAGTGCCACATTTTGGTATCAAGTGTTTAAGGGTTTTGGGGGTTCACATTTGGTATTCAAGCAGCCATATTGGATGTGCCTAAATGACCAAAAGGGTTGATCGAACTTCAATGACACATAAATGAAGGATCAGAAATGAATCAGAAGTCAGTGTTGTATCATTTGATTCATCTAAATTCAAGGGGTCAATCTTCTTTCATTTATATTTACACGTAGATTAGTTTTGTTTTGCATTGCATAGGGTTGGTTTGCTCCAGAATTGGGTTAATTAGGCAGCTTTTGTTTCATCCTGAATTAAAACTGTTTCGTCCAGATGCCAGTTTTGTATTATTTTGAATGTTTTTGTTTCCCTCACTTTAGAGGTTATAGCAGTAATCTAGTTACACCAGGACAACTTTTATCATCGCTATGATATTGATTTTGCTTGGTTTCTTCGAAGGATGATTTGCTTTAGCAAAACAGATGTTTTATTTTCGTCGGAAAAAACAGTCTTGTTTTATCTATTTTTGTTTTCGCCACATTATGACCTTATAGCATTTACTCGACGAGATAGATCTGTTTCGTTCAACAGTTTTTGCTGGGTCTCTAAGGCAAGACTAAAAATATTACATAAAAAATATATCTTTATTTCCAATATAAATTGCTAGCATCGAAAAAGGATGGCATTGCTTCATAATTGTGATTAATTATGTTGTCGAAATGCGGTCAAGATTTCTCCAAGAAAAATAGTTTTGCACTAGCCAAATGATGTTGCTTCGTCAATGAATTATATTCAGTTTTAAAAATAGCATTGCTGCTTTTTCTAAATAATCAATTTTGTTTTACCAAAACGTTAGATTTTTTTTCCGTTTCTAAAAATAATTAAGTATATTGGCGTTATATTAGCGTTTGTTTGGATAAACTGTAATTAGTATACTACTTCTTCTAAAGAATATTTGTTTGTTCTTGTCTTTACACAAGTATAACATGTTTTTCCATCATTGGTACTATTTTAGTATCGTCGTATGTTTTCTTTCACCGAAACTCTGCCAGTGTGGGGCCTAGTAGTTTTCATTGTACTTTTTTTAAAACATTCAGATACGTTTTAATTGTGTCAGGGTACCATGAGTAATTTTGCCAAACCTTCGTAAAATTCCGAAAATAATTTCTAAAAAAAATGTTCAATTAAAGTTCATGTACCAAAATTCAATTTTGAAAACTTCCTGTACGCTGTTGATAATTTAGCGAAATGCATGGATGAACAAAAACCAAACAAGTATTTGTGCAAGTTTAGAGAAGCTTATTTCTACCTGGGAGGGGTATTTATTTCTTATTATCCAAATGCAAATTAAATTTGATGATTGATTTATAGGTTATAGACCTGGACAATCCAATGGTCAGGTAACCTTTGACCTTAGAATTCATTTTAAGGGTCATTCCAATTCCAAATTCTAAGCAGTTACCCAAACACCCCAAGAGACATTTTGAAAGTTCCAGAGCATACTTGATATCATGATATATGACTCCCTAATGTTTCATCTACAAACATTGGAGGTTTAGTTCCAATTTGAAAGTTGTACAGGGCTTTTTTAGTCCCATTGGTGTTCATTTGGGGTTAGAAACGTTTGTGTGAATTTATTTTGGCATTCTGATAGGGCAGGTTAGGTGTACGGCTGTTCAGCCTCGAAGCATTGCAGTGACGCTATAAAGTCAGGTGAATTGGTACAAGTTTTCAGAATACAATTTACGTTATGCCATTGATATAAAAGTCTTGAATGAAGCACATAATCATTAGACTTGCACTGTTGGGGTATTGTGTCACAAGCAAAATGCTGATATACTGTGATCTACGGTAGTTTTTCACAAATTGTTGCCTATGGCATTTTCTAACCCCGAAATTTTAGTTTCAATTCGAAAAATTAAGTTGCTTTACGATAATGTACTTTTAATGAGATACATGTAAATATGGGTCACCAAAATCTTAAGTGCTTAGGGCCTCTGCAGGTCTCAATCCGACCCTGACCATTCAGATTGGAACTATAAGTCTCTAATGACAGAGGATTAAAAGTTAAGAAGTCAAATATGACCTCAAGGTCCAAAGTCCATTGTTACATCAGGACACCAAGGACAGCGTAGCCCTCTCCCCCCCCCCCGGGAACCATGTGGGCCCTAGAAAGCTCAAATGAGCATTATGGGTGCTGAAATATAAAGGATGACATTGGAAGTGGGGCTTAAGTACTGTCAATCACTGTATTTGAAATTCGTTGAAATCCATCATTTTTGTTTGTATATTTTATTTCAAATACCGATAAATGTGATTATGTGAGCAAAAATCCATCACTTTGGGTCAGGTTTCCACAAAATTTCGCCTATGGCATTCCCCTCATTATTAATCTTATTGGAAATTTCTTAAAAATTCGTCAAAACCGTAGTTTACATTCGTAAAATTGCTATAGGAAGACACCATAGTTTTCCAAAATATTTCAGCAATTAATTACTAACGATTTATTTTTAAAAAATGACAAGCACTATAGCGTTGTCAGACACGTGCTTAGCCATCATTTTTTTCAACATTTTTCAAAAATTTCGCCTATGGCGTTCTCAGAGAATGCAACAAAGATTTTTTTGTGGGCTAAAATCCACCACTTTTGATTTTGCTTTCCAAAAAATGTCGCCAAATCTGTCAAAAGCCATTCTTGGGGCTTCCTTTTTTAAAAAAACAAACAAACAAGGAAATTCATAAGTTCCCCCTTCGTAGTTGTTCTTATGAAAATTGCTGTACCTATTTTTTGTGTGTGATACAGTGGACTCCGCTTAATGTGATCGCTGATAATGTTATCATTCGGTTATTGTAATCAACAGTTCGCCTATTGTTATCGTTTTCCATCATCAAGGATTCGTAAAACACAGAAATAAGAATTTTTTTTGAAGAAAATGTCTAAAATTATGTCCCATCTGCTATGAATATCTTTCTATGTTTATAGAAATGGTTCAACGTATAGAGCTGCCAGGTTTGTCACAGAAATTCCAGCGCGACGAGAGCGTCACCTTGATGATCAAGGATCTCCAGTGGGACACACTTAGATCCAGACGGGATGTTTTTAGCATGAATCTTTTTGAAAAGTTTACTTTACCCCAAAATGCTAATTTGGTGGAGGG
>JAQGAF010003963.1:0-15702 GCA_034687865.1 Kryphioiulus occultus
TATTATCACGACGATTTATTCATTATTCGCAGAGATTTTATGTATACAATTTTTCAATTTTTTATCATGGCAGGGGTAGGAGGGGAACTTCCCGTTAATGTATCATATTTATAACGATTATTAGAAATGTGGATGTGTTTTCATCAAAATTATTCAAAACATCAGCATTTTCTCTTGCGATCACGAAAATACCTGACTAATATTTGCCAGAGTTGCAGTTTTTTTTGCTGTGCCAGTTAGAAAAAAATTATAAACTAATCAGGGATATCTATAAATTTAATCTGACATTAGTGCTATTTTGGCTAAATTAATTATTTGATATGTTCTCTTCGAAATTGCAATCATGAAAATACAAATGTCTGGAAAAGATGTTTTAGCCAAAGTTACAAGTTTTTCAAAATCAGGAACATTTGTAAATTTAATTAGATTGGTTATTGTTAAACTGCAATTTTGATGACCTTTTTATTAAAAATGGGGAAAGTACAGATAAAAATACAGGCATACTGAGGCAATTATCGATTTACTAATTTCCCAACTCGTCTGCAAATTAACAGAACCAGACTTGCCTTAATAAAAATTTAATTACAGAAAAATGCTAATTTTATTGTTAAAAATGAATATTGGGTATTGCCTGGTTTATCCATGACTCAGATTCAGTAGCCTACTACATATTAAGTTTTCTGCAAAGAGGGACCTAGTGGGTAGCTGGTTAATCGAACTGACTATATCGCACTAATAGGTATGGTTGATGCAAATAGGGCAGGAGGTGGTCCCCAACGCAATGGGCCGCTTAACCGAAAGATTTTCTTTAGTTGTTTTTATTGATCATTAACCCGTTAAATGTCACCAGCAACCGAGACTCTCATCCCAGTTTGCTATTCAGAATGGCTCGAATTCATTGATTGTGGCTTGGCCTAAAAGCGCAGATGCCATTGTGTTTCGTGTCTCCTCCGAAGGGCACTTTCTTCATTCGGAAGAGATTTCCTAAGGCTCTGGGACACAATTCACCCCCGCAGCCTGTGAATGGCAGCGCCTTGTTGCTCGTTTAGTGAGAAATATTAAACAAACTAAATTTCAAATGTCTTTGATGACCTGCCCATGAGTTTGTCGGCGTGCCCTAACGGATTAACTCTACGGGGCCAGGGACCGAACACCTCGGCATTAACAGCCATGCATCTGTGCAACTTCCGTAAGTTTGCAACCAATGTCATTGAATGGGGTGATGCTGTTAATTTCTGTTTCGGATAAGATTGGTAGGATGCATAGGTTAGTTCGGTTCAAAGCAGTTGACATTTGAGATTATGAACATTTCAGCATTTACAAGTATCTATAATGTTGCTTGGAAAAGATGGGTAGGATGCATTTATTAGTAAGTAGTCTACAATAATGCAACATTTCCTTCAACAAGATTTTTTTCCTTTCCTAAATAACACACTGCTTCGGCTTTGCTGGATTTGCTGGATTTTGACTTTTGAATGCATGAGTAAACTTGAACGTTTTTCTGGTAATTTGGGAAAGACTGGGAAAATTGTTCGCACATTCCACGCACTCCCTATTCGGTAAATTCTCGGACTTTTTTGGATGTTCTGGCAGAACACTCTCTAGAGCGTACTAACAATTATCCCACGAGAGGAAATAGCATTTTGGAACTAGTAATTACCAGCAAACCTGAGAACATTTTGAGCAATAAGACGGGTGCTGGCATTGGTGACCATGCTTGGCTCTGGATAACTGAATTCTTACTTTTCCCTAAAATATCTTCCTCAAAAAAACGACTCGTTGTACAGTACAACAGAGCAGACTGGCTTGGGCTAAAGAGTCACATTCTCGAACATTTTTCACCAACTACTACTGTACTTGAATTCCTCTCCAGTGTGAATCAAAAATGGGATCATTTTAGAGATAGCATTAAGAACGGTGTCAATAAATTCATCCCCAGGAAGTTAGTTTGCCAGAGCAATGAACCACTGTGGTATACCTCAGAGATTCGTCGTGTACTCTGGCAACAGCGATGTTTAAGGAACGAATTACGACACACTTCAACTCATTAGTTGAAAACTAAATTCACAAGGTTGCGTTCGGAGCTCAAGAAACTACTTGCAAAATCGCACCTGCAATTCAAAAATTCTATGTTGGGAAATTCTTTTCTAACCCGACATTTTTTTGGAAATATGTGAAGTCCCTATGTAACTGGTCACCATGGTAACATTTTCAGAAAAGAAAATTGCTTAGATGCTAATGATGCAGTTGGGCACCACATAACTGCATGCTCTGTTGCCCCAATTGATTATTGGACCATAAAATGAAATATAGAGGATCAAACTACTATGTATTAAATTTCGGATGCATTTTGTTTTCTAATTTATTTGCTAAATTAATCTTACTTTATGCATTATTAGTGATTTTGTTAAAAAAAATTGCTGTCAATGTTGCCTTTGTTATTAATATTTATGGACAACGTTTTCCAGCGATTACACCTGAAATTCTTTATTTCTGCCAATATTAATATTTCTGAAATTTTCAAAATTGTCTAGAATTATCTAGATTGGTGATCTAGTTTGTATAAAAATCCATCAAATATTTCTTTCATCATTAATATTATTATTTTAAAAATAAATTCAAGGAAAACATACCTAAAATCCATGATTTCTGGTAGTTTTCCAAAGTTTGAAGAAATGTTCGTAAAACCATCGTTGGGACAAGTTTGGTAAAGTTTGACTAAGAACTTTAGAATTTTAGAATTGACTAAGAATTTGAGATGTAGTTTTTCCAAAAAAAGACAGTATTACCATTACTAACTACTGTTTTTAATAAAATTGTGGCATAGAGTACATAAATAAATATGCGATGAAGCACGATACTACTGCTTATGCCAAATGTTAGGTTGACCACCAGCATATTTCATGGTTGAAGACATACTCTTACAACTTAATGCGCATGCGCAGTAATAAGATGAACTTCCGTGATTAAACCCAGTGCAAAACTGTAAAAGCACATCTGGGACGACCTGGCCGATGTTCATTTTGTGTACTTTGGATTCCCTCAAAAGGTCCTTAACCGTATTGCAACTGCTATTTATTGTTATGCTGATTTACCACAAGTCTGTGCAAGTCCTTGATGTGACTATCGTGCTGTAGTATGGCTTCTGGCACTTCCAATTTTTTATCCAATGTCTAAACATCGTGAATAGTCCGCCAAGTGGTGAGAGCAATTCTTTCACTATGACTTATGGTGGATAATCCACCTAACTGACATTTGGCATAAGTTGCTTCTCATTACGATTCTACGGATGTGTTGCCACTATTAACTTCCCAACTCTTGTAATTTTTGAACCTGGAAAACAATGAACTTATGAATCTGAAAAACTCAGGGGATTTCGTTTTCAGAAATTAGTACAGTGTAGTTCTCGTGATGGACGTCAGTTTTTAAGCTAATGTTCTAACTGGTTTACTAACCATCTTGATTTTGGACTTGGAAAAGGTAGTATTAACCGAGCACTTCGTGATGCCCTTGCAGATTCTTCTAACAAACAAGCTAACCAAGGTCCACCCATCCCGAGCGGGATGTCCATTGGCAGCAGCCCTAACCCCGACCCAATTAACGCCTTGCAGAGCATGGCCAGACAAGGTGAGGAATCGTCACCTTATTCAACTTTTAACATTGACTAACACCGCTAACTGTCCCGTAACCATCCTACCATGTTCGCTTTACATGCTTTTGTGCTTTGGTGCTTAATTCCTTGACCCTGCTCGTTTTTGCATGGCTTTTTGTGATATCGTTAGCTCAACCAAATTCTAGTTTCATCATTTTTTCACAAATTCTCATAACTATTTTAATTGTTGATTAATGTTTGTTTTCTAACCCCATTTTGCTGTCACACTTGACTTGCTTGCTGCTAACTAGTTATGTTTAGCTGTTCTTTACTTGTTTTTATGGGTTTTTACAAGTTAGCATAAAACTACACTGTATAAGTACTATCATAAACTCAAGTAATCTCTTCGATGGTCAAATTTTGAAACTTTAAAATGCTGGAACTGCTACATTGGTCTTGGAGGGTAGACCTACCGAGATTTCGTACTTTACATTGAAGAAATATAGTGTGATTTGATCTGATTTGATTGCCGAAAGCTGTAAATCTACGGCTCTGCAAATAATATTTAAAAGTTTTACCATAATTCAAACCTGACATGGTCGATAATACTGATCATAAATGAAACAGCATGCATCTTTTTTTACGAATTTAAAAACCATATTCTATTGTAGTCATCAGTTCGATACTATACATTGGTGAAATGTACAAGTACAGTATGTGTATTTAAAGTTAATTTTTTTTAAAATTATTTTCTCTTCAACAATTTTCAATTGATTTGTGTTTTTATAGCCGAAAACATTACGCCTGTAAACTGCCAATACATGTAATATGCAAACAGCTTTACCTTAATTCAGTAATGCAACAGCATGCGTTATTACTTTTTGTAACTTTAAAAACCAGATAACTGTCAGTATTCAACGTCAGTATTTCAGCATTACCTGTACACGTTTCTGTATTATTAACCGTGTAACAGTTCTGTGAGCTGGATCTAATATTTTCGTATTTTTAATGTTTTAAAATTTACTAAAAAATTTTTTTTAATGCAAATTATAATGAAAAGGCACGTGACTTCTGCAGCTAAGGTTGATACTTTTAAAAACCAGAGAGGCGTCAATATTCAACGTCAATACTTCAGTAATAACTCTACATGTGTCCATATTATTGATCGTGTTGCAGTTCTACAACGTTAAAAATCTCACAAACAAACAAAGTTTTACGAGCTAGATCTAATATTTTCATAATTTTACTTTTGTTTTTAAATTACTTTAAAAAGCAGATAACCGTCAGTATTTAATGCCAGAACTTCAGTATTACCTCTATACGCTTGGTTATTAATGACCGTGTAGCAGTTTGATGACTTTGATCTAATATTTCCATAATTGTATTGTTTTAAAATGTATAAAATAAGTTGGATAGTCCAGCACTTTCAAGATGTTGGAAAATTTAGCACTTTCAAAAAAATGATAGCGAAATTTGCTCTGGAAACTGATACGAAGGGCGCATAAACCTGATTTCAGATCACTTTATGTGCAAAATGGCACATTAAACGCACATTAAACGAAAGTGGCATGGTGGCGAGATCTCGATGTGGTAATAAAAAGGCGTGCTATCTTGACCTGATCAATAAAAATACTCCAGGCCAAGGAAAGATCAAAACGAAAGTGGTTAGAGCATAACTCGTGGCAACTCGGTCATCAGCAAAACCTAATTCTTATTTTTTACTGTTCGAAACAACAGAAGGTCCTCTCACGTACTTCCCCGGGCCAAACATGCAGCTGAGCCAAGCCCTGAACAACCAAAACCCGCACATGGGCTCGTCGCTGGCCACACAGAACCCGCAGCTGGGTGCGGCGCTGGCCAACCAACCACCTCCTGGAGCAACCGCAGCCGCAAACGCCATTGCCCATGCCGCGGCAGCAGGAATGGGAATGGGTGGACATCCAGGCCTCGTGCCGCAACCACAGGGCATGCAGCAAGGATTTCAAAACAGTGAGTTGCTCCGATGAGATTTTCCAATTTCATGTTTTATTTATGTCATGGAGCATTCTAGGGCTTAGGTTATGTTCAACTTCAAGGAATTCGTTCAAGGTTTTGTTCAACTTGAAGGAAATTCAACATTTTCCTCATTGGTCCTCATTGATCGAAGTATGCAAATGTGGTGATATTCAAGAGTAGGGAAAAAAGTTTTCTGAATTATGTCTAGTTATCAAGGAAATAGTTAGAAATTTCCTTGAACTGAAAAAAATTCAGAAACTGTCTTCTCTGTATGATCTTGGATTATCGCCAAATTTGTTTATTTCGATCCATGATAGAAGAATGAAATTCGTTGAAGTTGTAAAGAAATTAAGAAGAAATAGTCGTATGATTGGACTAAGAAAATTCACAAAGGAACCATACTAACACTTTTGAATATTGCCATTACTGATTATACGTTAACTTGTCTATAAAAGTCAAGGTTCAGACGTGGCGGTTTCATTTTGTGTATTTAATATTTCATAATTTTAGACATTACTACACAATTCCTGCTGTATGGTTTATTCTGGCTGTCTGCGGGATTTGCTATTGCAAATTGCATGACTTTTCCATGAAATTTCATGACGTCAAAAATTGTCCAATGTTTTCAAAAAAAATGTCCATGCCTATTAGAATATCAGGCTGTTCAAGTTTCGGGTCATGACTAAATAGCCATTTTCAGAAACTTTGTCTACCTCTGTGGCGACAGGAGAATAGGAGACACACGAATAATTTAAACCCAAATTGTTATTTTGTGAATCAATGAAAAGACAAAAATTTCATGATCCTGTGGTAAATTTCATGGCTTTTCCATGACTTCCATGGCCTGAAACTCATTTCATGACTTTTCCATGACTTTCGTGACCCTGTTATTTTCCCCAATAAATTTGTTAGAAAAATGAGATGGGCTATTTGTTGAATCTAGATGGTATGAAATTCCCTTAATTTGTATTCACTGTTGAAGCTGATAGTTAAAAATCATATCTTGAGGAGGACTGCATATTTTTTCAATCCATGAAGTCGATCCAACCGAAGTAAAAATTTGCTTTTTGATGTGACTAAAAAACGATTTACTTAATTATTTTAGTGGTCGGTGGGATGCCAGGACGAGGGCAGATGATTCCAAACGTGACACTGCCGATGTCCAAGGCGGCCATGAAGCAGCAGCAGATTCACGCAAAAACGATGCAGCAAGCGTTGCAGCAGAACCAGCCTCCCAACATGCCACCGCCGATCAAACCTGGCAATCAAATGGTGAGTCATGGAGAAAGGGTGGTCCCTTTTTTCTAGATAAAATTTGCTCGGGTGTTAAAAGTTGGAACAGGTGCCGAGTGCATGGTAGCTATGTTCAGACTGTTGGACGTTGTCGAAATTTTTACTTTCGACCGGTTTCAGCAAGTGATGAACGAAGCTGTGATGATGCAACGAGAACAGGTTCAGCAGGCAGGAGGCCCGGGACAATTTGTTCAACAGAACACCCCTCCGATCCCGCGGCAAGGAACTCCGACTCAGTTCCTCAGGCAGAGCCCGAGTCCACAGGTCAGACAGATTTCTTGATGTTGCACTCGGCAATACCGTAGTGGCCTCAATGTGGATTTTAATCATTTTAATTAGGTGTCTGGGCATATGGGCATGGTTCCATCCCCAGCACAACAGCAGCAGATGCCGCCCAGCCTCAGGTTTGAATTTTTATTTATGCAATGAACGCTTATGTAATTATTCTGCCCTCAATTTGGCCGTTGTAAAACAAATTTCTCGCTTTTCAGCTCTCAGATGACGCCTTCTCCAGCCGCGTATCTTCCTAGTCAGTCTCCACATATCATTCCCTCGCCCGTTGCTGCACCATCTGTCGGGAGTCAATCAGCAGGACGAACTCCGGGGACAATCGGGGCTCCCTCACCGGGCAGTGCTCTCAACACGCCCAGTAAGACATTTACGACATTTATCTCCTGTTACTGGATGTTTATAGAAATTGTATGAGAGCCTTTTAGCTTTTGCCAAATCACTGTGTTATTCCCTACGTTTACGTGCCGACTTTAACTTGCCTTAAATGAAACCTACCTTAAATGAAAACCACCTTACACCAAACCAATGCAATGTGGATTTACATGGCCACTCATATAGTTTCTGATCAGGCCAAGTTGGGGTTGTTCTATCTGGGTTTTCAAAAACCAGCCACACTGCTTATTTCCACATGTTCAAATCAAGTTTAAAATGTTTACTTGCATGACTTAGATTAAAGCAATTTAAACCTGCATGTAAACGTATTGATTGTATGTAGACATTTTAAAAGTGGTTACCGCTTGTTACGGGAGATTTGTATGTATGTTACATGAGGGCCTTTGGCATTTGTGAGATAAGGAAGTGTTAACTTATTTTGAATCAAATGCCTTATATCAACCACGCCTGCATTGATGCATGCATTAATTTATATTTGGAGTACGAAAAAGAGAACCTTAGGTGTTTTAATGTCGTTTTTTCACCCGAGTGACAACTGGCCCTGTTCCAAGCCCTATCAGTCGCAACCAGGAAGACCAAGCATACTTTGACAAAGTCAAACAGCTGTCAAAGTACATCGAACCTCTGAAGCGAATGATCGCCAGGATCGACAACGACGAAGGTAGACAGCATTTCTTGACTCGCACTCTGCACGATTTGCACGGACTGTTCGGTGACTTTGCACAATGCTTACCATTTTATAGACAAGAAGAAAGACCGTAGCAAGATGAAGAACTTGCTGGACATCCTGTCCAACCCCACCAAGAGGCTCCAGATGGACACGCTCTTGAAATGTGAACAGGTGTTGGAGAAGATGGAACTAAAAGTGAAATCGGTAAAATTTTGCTATACGAAATTTTAAGCTTTCGAAGTGTGATAATTATTTCTAAGGGAAAATTTTCATTCCATTAGGGCGAACCTCCTCCAGTGGTGCAGAGCAAAGAGTACAATTTGTGCCAACCCCTCTACGAGGCCATCTGTGCGCACATCAACTTGCCGACGTTCAGTCATACATTGCAGCGCACTTTTGGCCCGGCCGTCGCGGGACTTCACGGAGAGAAGTTCCACCGTAGCCCCCCTCTCAAGCGGAAGAAATTCGACGATGACATGCCGGACATCCCCGACATTTTACAAGGCGAAATCGCGAGGCTGGATCGACGCTTTAAGGTTACGCTGAATCCGATCCAGCATTTCGGATCTAGGACCGTGCATCTGATCTGTCAGTTAGGTAAGTTTGCAGTTATTTTGGGTTCCTTTGTCTCATACTTGACAGCATTACCCAGTGTATTGGATAACCTTTGTTTTCCTACATTGTTACCCTTAGAAATTGTTATACAGGCAGTGTTTTTTTGTTGTTGCCATCAATATATCGTAAAGGTTTTTCCCCAGATGACAAACATTTGCCTTGCGTGCCTCCGATCACCCTCACCGTTCCTGAAAACTATCCTCAGCAAGCGCCTTTGTGCGACGCAACTTCGGACGACTATGGTTAGGACCAATAGGCTGTTGGAAATGTAATGAGCTGGCTGGCAATTGGGGAAAATTACTAATCAGTTATTTTTATTCGACTTTCAGAGTCGACGCAGTTTCTCCAAACGATACATGCAAATCTCCTTGCCAGGCTATCGAAGATGCCAGACCAGTACTCAATAACGTCTCTGCTGGACACCTGGGTGAGTTGATCATGAATCATACGTGACCATGCATCATCATAAATCGTAAACTTACCCGTTCTTAAAAATATCGATAGTATCAGGTGTTGTTTTTCAAATTATGCCCATGACGATATTTACTCAATTTCATTGGTAATCTTTTAAAATATTGATAACATCATTAGATCTTATTTTTCAAATTATTCCCATGACGATATTTACTCAGTTTTGACGTTTGTTTTGTAGGAAATGAGTGTGCGGCAAGCTTGCTCACCCATCTTGACCATTGGAAACGAGTCTGCTGAGTAAGGGGTTTGCGGAGTGCGGAAGGTGGGTCTCTGATCCCGTTGTATTTATTGCCATCCTAACCAAATGAGTGAATGTTTTGTCTGTCAAGAAATTTTGTATAAAATAAAAAAGAAACTTGGACATTGATTTTTCTCATGATTTATGCAATTCATGAACTCTTACGCGAACTTCGATAACTGTCTTTAACACCATAAACATCGTCAGAGAAACAGACATTGTCGGAACAAGCGGCAATTCTGCTAAAGACGAGTTTATTCGAATACATGTTTTGTGAATGTTGCCGTTGTTTTCTTACCAACTTCTTGTGTACAATTTTTATGTTAGTTGCAGTTTTTAGGTTAATCGGCCATCTTTTCCCAGATTTCTTTAATCTCTTCCAAGTCCATCTCCATGCAAATGGTGACGTTGTGAGGATACGGGCTGTGCGTCCTCCAGTCGGGGATCATGAGGCCTCTCGTGTGACGCCCATGGAGCTCTATGAGCACCGGCCTCGTCACCTGCTTGGTCACTACGCCCGGGTGCAACAGCGCCGTCATCGCCAGCAAATCGCAGCAGTGGAAACCCTCGCGCTTGACCACGTGGCGGCAATTGTAGACTGCATTCTTGGTCACGTTGGCAATGAACTCAGAGACCTTCGTGCCCTGTGATATCCACTTGTCATACCACTCCTGGAAAATCATCGAAAGATAATCACTGGGGTGTCAGAGGCTGCCATGCCATCAGAAATTAGAATTCTCTTCCACAATTCACCAAAGCCTTAAGCTTCAAGAAATTCAATTTTACAATGATGATGGTGACCATCCTAATGCGGTGATAAGTGCCGATCACGCCCCCATCACATGGTATTCACTTACTGATTGTAGGGTACTGAGTTGAATTCAATGGCATTTGCCTAACCCAATTTGTGGCTGATGCACCACAGGACCCCAAGTTAATCCCAAATGGCCCCGTAACAGACAGCGGCTTACCCAAGGCATGATGTGTCTAGCTGACACCTCCCATGTCAAGATTGTCATGAGGCAGTTGAACTCCCGCAACGTGATGTCCGCCGCTTCGGGGTCGGAGTTGAAGTTGAACTCCGTGCAGGCACTGACATTGCCCTTTGCTGAAAGCAGTTATTCTTGTCTATTATTTATCCCAGAAGACAACTACCCAAATAAAGTAGTTCAAGCAAAGAAGAAGGATGATGACTGATTTTTGAAGAAATTTGAATTTGATCAGGTTACATCATCTATGGTCAAGTGGAAGCAAGAAGACAACAACCAAAAATCTACCTTCAATATTCCCACCCATGATGTACAGTTCCTTGAGGTTGCTTGAAAACGAGGGATCCAGTCGATGTGCCAACGCTAGGTTAGTTAACGGGCCAAGAGCGATCAATGTAATCCTCTTGTAGTGCCTTTTGGCCAACTGCACCTGAATAGAAATGGTAGTTAGGTGGTGAATGGCTTCGCGGACTCTTGACCAGTGCCCGGCATACCAGAGCCACCGCCGCCGGCTCATCCCGCAGCTTGCCAGTGGGATTGGGCAGCTGGGCAGCGCAGCCTCCTAGTCCGTCCTTGCCGTGGTAGTGGTCGTTTGGGACCCCTTCAACGATGGACGTGTTACAACCCTTGTACACGGGAATCTGCAAATCGAAAGTTATGTCGAAAGTATTCGCTCTATTCCTAGCAGATCGAAAACTAGATTTTGCACCTACATTGGATTTTCCACAAAACTCGAGAATCCGAAGAACGTTTTCGCTGGCTTGATCCACGCCGACGTTTCCATGCACCGACGTGATTGCCACAATGTCCCATTCCGGGCTGGACAACGCCAGCAGGAGAGCCAGGGCATCGTCCGAGCCCGGGTCAGTGTCGATGGCCAGCAAAGGACGGACCAGAGATTCCATCGGAGATTCCATGGGTTGGCAGAGCCTGCAGAAAGGAGACATACGTGTACAGGTAAGCTTAATAAGTTATCTTTACCGGCACTTCAGTGGCAAAAGGTCTGACATGGAACTTGGAAGATATTGCTTCGTACCGTCGAGTTTCACTAGTTTCGAGCATGTTTTGCTAATTGGTGATCTAAAGTCAGCTGAAATTCAATCCTGTTATGAGTGCACTAACATCCAGATTGAAGCCTTATCAAGTTACTTTTTAGTTATTTTATTTGAATTTACACATGACCGGTTTCATGTCTTGAAAATTCCCAGAAAACTGATGATGATGAATTTCGCTAAATTGTACAACTTTCAAAATCAGTGTCGGATCCTTTGGCCTAAACAAGGATAGTTTGCAAATAAATGCATGTATTCATAAATTTACACAATTGGACTATAGAAAGTGTTGATAAATATTTACTTTACGGAAGTTTAAGCTCATGCAAAATGGAACGTTTTCAATTAAATTGCCATTGTTTTTAGTCATAGGGCACGTTCCAGTATTATGTCTTCACAAAATCGAGATTTTCAGACTCACACCTCCCACATTAAATAGGCATTGGCCAAAAATATATCGATTTGAACGAAATTTTGACCAAAAACATCGAATTCAACCAAATTTTGACCGCGAAAAAAAAATCAAATTGAATCCAGCCTCCATTTAGCCTCCATTGCTAACGAGATATGCAGTAAACTGTAATTAAAGAAATACTTTAGGGAAAATTGCATGGACGTTTTACCAGAAATAATGAATTTTAAGTAAATATTTAAAAATAATTAAGGCACACTAGAGGAAAAAAACTCCATGGATTAAATTTTTCACAACTGGATGCAAATGATGGATTTTAGCTCAATATTTAATTTTTTTACAAACCTGGATCTTCAACTGGATTCCCTATGGTGGGTTTAAATTCAATATTTTGTGATTTTTTTAATAAACTGGACCCAAATGATGGATTTCAACACTATTTTGTAATCTTTTGCAAAACTGTATCCCAAATGATGGATTTTACCCAATATTCTATAACATTTTACAAAACTGGAACCCAAATGGTGTATTTTAGCTCAATTTTCTAACCACCAAATAATGAATCACCAATATATTTTTGTTTGCCTAACTGGATTCCATTTGATGCATTTTAACCCAATATTTTATAATTTTTTGCAAAAACTGATGGATTTCAACCCATTGTTTTATAATTTTTTACAAAATTGGATCCCAAATGATGGATTGTAACCCACTGTTTAATCATTTATATTTGTAAATCTGGATCTCAAATCATGGATTTTAGCCCAATGTTCTATAGTTTTGTAAACCTATCCCAAAATGATGGATTTAAACTCGATATTTTGTGATTTTTCGCAAAACTGTATCCCAATTGGAGTTTAAACCAGTATTTTAATCTTGTTTTGCAAAACTGGATCTCAGTTGATGGATTTTAATCCAATATTTTATCAAACGGCAATTCTGCCTCATCGTTGTCCAACTCCCCTAAGATGATGACATAATACTAGAACGTCCCCATTCTCTAAACTGCATATCCTTTTGGGCACACTTTCAAAATGGCAACACAAAATTTTGGGAAGTATCAATTCCTTAATTCCTGCAAGGACTTCCTTGACTCTTCACCAATAGGGTTCAGCCTTTTTTGGATACATGTCGATTACCACAGTCATCACACCTGTTACGCAATCCTTGCTTGACGTCAGAGCTGCGACCATTCGAAGCATATTGGCCACTAAAGGCTCTGAAAAAACAAAAAAAAATCCAAACTTACCCTAGAGAGGCGAGCTTCGTGCCAAAAGTGAAACTAAACTGTAACCCAGTGAATTGGCCAACATCGACGCAAGCTGACTGCTGGGCTCAAAGGTCGATGTTGTTCAGCTTTATTTATCTTTCGAAAGCAGAAATAAGACGCTGGCTTAGCTCAGGGTTAACGTAAGAATAACGTTTGTTCGCCAATAAGAGCCCAGAGAACAATGGTGGCGAAATTGAGGTGTCAGCAACCAGGTCGAGGCAAGCCACACTGTTAGTGATCATAAATACATGTAATTCGGATAATCCCTGAGGTACCCCCAGCATATTTTTACGTGGCAATGCGCTTTTAGCCAAATTAAAATTAGCAATGATGTTTCCTGGTGTCCACCAAATTGAAGTGGTCAAGGGAAGTCCAAGTATTATGTCATCGTCATGGGGAGGGGGTGGATGTTCAAATGTTGGCATCAGTGAGGACATGATCATGCATTGACTGAGAAACAACTTTATATAAATTTGTACCAAAATTAGAGCAAAATGATGGATGTCAGAGACTTTTTTTGCAAAACTGGTTGACAAAAATTGCGGTTTTCAGCCAAAGTTTTTATTAAAGAAGATAAATCATTTGGGTGTCCCCTTACCTTTGTCATTCATCATTTGACCTCCTCCTCCGCCCCTTTGACCTCCCAACTCTTCATCATTGGACCTCCTCCATCCTCCCTCATGAGTTGACCTCCTGGCTCCTTCTCATCATTTCACCTCCCCATCCTCCCTCTCATCATTTGATCTCCCCATCCTCTCTCTCATCATTTGACCTCCCCGTCCTCCCTCTCATCATTTGACCTCTCCCATCCCCCTCTTCATCATTTGACCTTCTCCTCCTACCTCTCATCTTTTGATCAACTCCCTCCTCATTCTTCCCCTCATCCTCCTCATTCTCCCCCCTCTTCATTCTCCTCCTCCTCCTCCTCCTCTACTCTGTAATCATTTGGCCAATCCCCCTCACGCTGAGATTGTGACATTATACTTGGGGGTGCTCAAGTGCTTGACCACCTAAATGACATGTTGAATCGTCATTTGCCTTTCATAAAACATTGGGTCAAAATTCATAGGGTATGGGGCTTGAATATGATGCCGATGGGATGGATGCCTGAAAATAAAAATTGTGTTATGACATAACAATCATCATCCTCTAACCAACTTAAAAATTGGGTTGATTGATTTCATCCCCTTGGGTTGCTGGATTTCACCCCCACCTCATGCCACATCTTCACTAAAAGTAACAGTAAGGAGTTGAACTAAAAGTACAGATCACCACCCTCGTGGAAATTTAAAAATAGTTTTATTCGCACATCGTTCACACAAATAGTATGCAGTTTAAAATGTCGAATTCGTCGAAATAAAACGCAAAGGACCCAGGCCCATGGTCAAAGTCTCAAGCGACGGAGTCTGCCACCCCTTCCCACACCCTCCTCACTTGGTCCATGTCGAATTCGAGGGCGAAGTCGCAGCTGCCCCCGGCGACCTTCCGGGTCACCAGTGACCCCCTGGTGCGGGGGTCACGAGGCACAACGGTCACCGAGCGGATCTCGCTCCTGCTGACCACCGACGGCCGGAGCATGGCCGTCATGGTCAGCAGACCGCAGCTGCGGAAGCCGGGCCAGCGACTGGAGATCAGGTCAGCGACGTCCGGGAAGTGACCGGTGCAGTACCGGATGAACTCTGAGGCATCACTGCCGCTGGACACCCAGTTTTTGAACCATTCCTGGGAAATCAACAGAAACGGAAGATCAAGAGTCTGTAGTGGTGTCTAAACTGTGGCTTAAGTTGAGGAAGGGGGCTGACCAAATGAACGTTCAAATACAGTGGATACATGCATGCTTACTCCCAATTTCTGGAAACGAAATTCCCTGAGTGTTCAAGATTTTTCAGGGTCATTCTAATTTTTCAAGGTTAAAAAACATTTTAATGATTAAACGTGTGCCTTGATTCTAGTGAAAACAGTATTCAGTAATAATAATGACCCACCATAGGCGAAATTTTTACAAAAAGTAGATCTCAAATGGTAGGTTTTTGTCAACATTGCCAAACGAACGCATCCCAATAATGGATTTTACGAACGCTTCTTCGAATAACTACCGGAAATAATGGATTTTAGGTATATTTTCCTCCAAATGTTTTTTTTTGGCAATAATGGCAATAATTATAGTGAAAGAAATTTTCAAGGGATTTTTTTATATAAACTTATCACCTATAATGCAGTTCTAGACCATTTGGCAGTCACTTTGACATGTTTAAAGTTTGTTTGTTTGTTTGTGGAATTTTTAACGTTGGCCTACTTTCGCACCTGTTGGGCCCATCACCAACTCCAGGGGGCAGACCGTCACCTGGAAATTTAGCCGCAGGGAGGAATACGCCCCCCTGAGGGATCTTTAACGTGCGGAGAGCAAGGGGGATCCGC
>JAQGAF010003964.1:0-15700 GCA_034687865.1 Kryphioiulus occultus
GACAGTATTACTAACCGTGTAGGGTCCCCTTATCAGTCCTGATATCAAAAGTCAGCATGTATCAGCATTCATATACCAGCTGATGTCATGCAGCCACTGATTATGTAATTGCAGGCATGCTAATTAAATCCAGATATTCAGCGAATCGACTTCTTAATACAGAGGACACTACTTGCATGTACAGGAAATAATATTGATACTACTATCCATAGTAATAGTTATATTACTAACCATAGCAATATCATCATCATAGTGATGTCAGTATCCATACATGACATCAGTAGTACAAAAAAACACCATTAATCATTATAGAGTAGTGATATCAATAGTGATCATATACTAATCTTTCCACCATGCATGGTATGGCGTATTAAATCTATAGGAAATCACTCACGATACACAGTTGAAGTTTCTTCGGACTTAGCAGTGTTTCAAAACGTTGGTCAAACTGAATATTAATCGTTGAAAAATAATTAAAAATTACGCGATAATAAATGGAACTGTCATGGCGACGGCCATCTTGTTCTTTTTTTTCGCGTTCCAAAGAATGGAACGTCAGTTAGTTCCACGGTTGCCACGGGTTACGTTCCACGCAACTACGTCACCGGCACGTGACCCAACCTACGTCACAGGGCACGTGACCACGACTCAAACGCCACCAAGTGCCCAAACGGGGAAATAAGAGACTTAACAGCATTTTTCCAGCATGGTGGTCAATGCATTTTTTGCAAACGGAAAACGCGTCGTTCCAGCGCAAAATACGAGTTTCACTTCCGGTTTTCGCGGCCCAATATAAGCCACGCGGTTGATCGGTCATAGCGGTCCATTTTTGCGAGTTCGCCGAAATTCAACGACCTTTGACCTTCTTTCAAAAACCCTCCTCCCAGCAAGGGATAAAAACAGACCCCTAATCCGAGCAATAAGTAACTTAATTACCCTCTGACTGATCGAATAAAGATTTCAGAGGTCGTCACCATTAATTATTACGTTATTATTACTGCTGCCATTAGTTGTTTTTTATACCGCACGAAAAAAAGATGCATTTCCGGCGCATCCTCGACCATTGGTCATCAGAAAAAAATTGGTTAAACAATATTTCGTAACCGCTTCAATCACGTTTTTTATCACCCCCAAACTAGTGAACAGATCACGAACAGCCTCGTCCCATTGCATTTTCGCAACAACAAAAAATGATAATAAATAATACAAAAAAACCAGAAAATGAACTCGACAACTTCATCAAATTTGTTCAAATGTTCGTAGAAAATAAATAAAAAAAAAGATTATAATTAAGACCAAATGTTTTCAGAAAATTAACTCGATAACTACATCAAATTTGTTCAAAAGTTCGCAAATTTAAATAAAATAAATGATTATAATTAAGACGAAATGTTTTCAATAAATTAACTCGATAACTACATCAAATGTGTTCAAAAGTTCGCAAAAATAAATAACATAAATGATAATAATTAAGACGAAATGTTTTCAGAAAATTAACTCGATACCTACATCAAATTTGTTCAAAAGTACATAGAAAATAAATAAAATTCAGATAATTAACTCGATGACTTCATCAAAGCTGAATTGAAATTATCCAATATCTTCAATTACTGTTTAACCTGAAATCTGGTTGAAATTTCAGTAACGTCAAAATATTTGTTTTTAATGAAAAAGCATTAAAATTTAATAGAAATTATCCCGTATAAATTTTTATATAAATAATCCCGCTGAAATTTAATAATATTAAAGAAATTATTACATAATTTAATAAGTTAAAAATTTCATTATTTTAAATAGTTTGAATAAATAAAATGTAATTGAAATTATCCGATATTTTCAATTACCGTTTAAACTGAAATTTCATTGACTTCAATTAATTATTTCTTTTTCCAATGCTCTAACTGAAATTTAATCGAAATTATCCAATTTCAATTTTTTAAATTAATAATTATTCCAACTGACGTCTAAGTGAAAATATAAAGAAATAATTCTATAATTTTATATTATTTGAATCGTATACGTATAAAACAAATTATTTTTTAGAATCGGTAATTTCAGTTAATTTTGATAAATAAATTAACTGAGAAAATTACGTAAAAATTTTATGAAGCTTATCAAATGCTCATGATAAGTTCAGATAAATTTGCAATTACAAGTACACGTTAGCACATTCAACATTTCGTCCACATTTCAAAATAAATGCAAATTAAACTATTGGGTAACAACGCAATAATCGACACGTCCCTTAGGCTGATGTAATTATAACATTTGTTCGACTGCTTCACCTTTTAAATTATTTTTTTTTTCTAATTTAATAAATTGAAAATGGGTTACGAGATTTTTACATAAAGAAATTTGATCCAGAAAATCAGCCACGTGGAAATTTATGATTTTTTGGGGTCCGGTCGTAAATTTTTTTTATTAGTAACGAGAAATTCGTGGAATTAAAAATAAATAAAAAACGAACAAACGTGTTTTATTTGGGTCTAAATATTGGCAATAATTGAAGTGACGAAATGAGAAACAACAGGTGTTTGTAGGTTTACCACGTATACAATGTAACCACAATATCGACAACAGCAATAACAATAACGATAATTTTGATTTGAAAATTAGCGTGAAAATCGACACACACGATTTTCAAATTCAAATTGCGAGCAATTTTTGGCTGCAATTACGTGATTTTTTTTACGTATTCGTGCGTGGGAAATTTTAAAAACTAGTTATTAGTAGACGAATTGGAGCGTGGATGAAATTGGCTGTATGACTAATTAATTAAGCGAATAATTAATCGAGTTAATTTAGCATTATTCCCGAAACATGACGTCATTGTAGGTTAAGAAAAGGAATAAATGACGTCATTTTTGCCACAGATGTTTTCACTTTTCGATACTTATTTTACTAATTACCAAATTATGACGTTATTTTAATATTTTTTTTTTGAATTGGGTTTGCATGACATCATAGACAGAACATGACGTCTTTTTAGGTTAGGTAAACGAATAAATGACGTCATTTTTCCCCAAATGTTTTTTTTTTCCAAATAATGTCAAGCTTCGCTTTTCGTTACTGATTTTAACAATTACCATATTATGACGTAATTTTAATATTTTTTGAATTGGTTTTGCATGACGTCATTTTAGGCTAGCAAAACGAATAAATGACGTACGTCATTGTTTGCTTGTGAACTTCACCAGCTCACCTAATCACGACGTTATTTTAATACTTTCTGAAGTTGCTTTTGCGTGACGTCAATGACGAAACATGACGTCATTTTAGGTTAGAAAAACGAATAAATGACGTAATTTTTGTCCCTGAATGTTTTTTTTCACAAATAATGGCACACATAATTTTTCGTTACCCGTTTCCGACTAATGTCATCCGCCCACAAAACATGACACTATTTGGATATTTTTAAATTGCTTTTGTATGACGTCATTAACATAAAATGACGTCATGTTTATCTCCTTCGCAGTGTTGTTAATATCAAATTGTGACGTTTTTCCCCAGTATTTGTTAAATACTGACATAATGCCCAAATCGACTATTTTAATATTTTAATGACTTCATTCCCGAAATATATTTGTAGTTGATAATAGTTATGACGTAATTTTTGGTTCAAGGATTCGGATGTCATGTTGTGTGTACGTTTTACCCAATTTTTTGTTAATTACGTGTAATTTTGCTAATTGTTTTAATCTTAATGCACATGTAGAAAACTCTCTATAGTTGACCTCCGAAACGATGACCTCTACGGGGGGGTGAATAACCTAATGACCTTTGTTCATCCCCTCACTGTTTCGTGTTGATTTTATTTTAGCCAAAAAAAAAACCTTGCATGATTCCCCCAATTCCCCAATCTTGAGATCGGACTCGAGCCAGAATCTGCAGAAATTAATTAATTAATAACAACAGTAATAACAATAATTGTGGATGTTCTGCCAAATTTATGACATCCGTCCACGTTTTAATTTCATTAAAATTGGGTGAAATTTCACACGCTCACAATTTTTTATTATTATTGTTTTTCATAATTGCTCTCAATTTGAGAAAACTCCACCAGGGCAAATTTTTCGCTGTTTTTGTTTATTATTTATTTTTTATATAAAAATCATCTTAATTAGGGACTGAGTACTTGACGTCTTAATTTACCGTAAAATAACTTAATTTATGGCTTCTGTCTGGCAAAATTTGACCTTTCACTTCCGGTCCACTTTCAAAACGTCAAATTAGAAAGAGAAACAAATGGGGTGCATGAATTTTAAAGTTAATTTCAACGAAATTTTAGACAAAGTTATTGAAGTTGTCGAGTTTATTTCTTTTGTATCGTTTGGTTTTCTGCAACTGAATTTTACGTATTATTTATTATCACGTATTTTTTTTGCGAACTTTTGAACAAATTTGATGACGTTGTCAAGTTAGTTTTCAGATAAAAATTCGCCTTAATTATTTTCATTTATATTACTTGTTTTTTTTCCGAACTTTCGAACAAATTTGATGAAGTTGTCGAGTTAATTTTCTTAAGTTGAATGTTTGGCATCAGTTATTATCATTTATTTTATATTTTTTGTGAACTCTTGAACACATTTGATGAAGTTGTCGAGTTAATGTTATGAAACAATTTCGTATTAATTATTTTTTACAAACTTTTAAACTTCTAATTTCAGCCATTTTTTTTCAATAATTATCTTTCATAATTTGAGTTCAAATTAAAAAATCACCTAATGTTTTTAATTTCAGTTAAAATTTAAATTTTTCAATAATTTTCTTTCCTAATTTTTCTTAAATTTAAAAAAAAATTCTACCAACTTTTCTAATTTCAGCCAATTTTTTTTTTCTTATAATATTATTAAAAATTTAATTGTTTTTAATAATCGCTTTCCTAATTTTATAAGTGAAATAAATAAATAAATTGAAAATACAGCAAACGCCTTTTCAAAAACAATTAAATAACCTTTTTTTAAGACCAGCTTTTTTCGTAAAAAGAAAATATCGCTAAACTTGAAATCAATACACGTATTGTCAACCTTATAAGGAAAATTCGGTAAATAAAATAATAAATAATCAAAAAAATAGGTAAGAAAATAAATATTTTAAAAATATGTACTTAAACCTTCACCAGTGTTTGTTTATACTAAAAACGAAATTGAAGCAATTTTTGTTCATAAACATTTATTTACAATTTATAGTTTCCGAAATTTTCAGTATAGGATTCATCCATCTGAAAGTGACCCTTGCATTAAAATACATAAAAAATACTTTCTGGGTGTATTTGTACATTTGCATGTGTTTTCTGTCTCATCCATCATTGATCTAGGCTTAAAACGCCTGTTTATTTACAAGTCCTTTTGTGTTTGACTATCAGAAAAATGTCTTCTCAGCAAAAGTGAATGAGAAAGGTGGCGCCCAGGTGGCGCTGCAAATATTTACGAAAGGTTTGACACAATTTAAGACACGAGGCGGCATCGACATTAAAAAAAGGGAAAAAAAAATGTCTGCTGCATTTATGCATGAAAAATTAACGCCATTTCACAACAACAACATTTGCAAAAAGTAAATGCGTAATGGTTCGCAAAACTGGATGACAAATAATGAATTTTATCCAAATTTTATTTTTAACAAATTGTAACTCAACGCACTGTAAACGTGACGTAATACTTGAACGTCCCCTATAGGTCAATAGGTCAATAGGTAAATGACCCTGATGATAACTTAATGACCTGTCGAGGATTTCGATGACCTAAGTTGAATCAGGGACTTTATGAGGTCAGCAAGGACTTAAAAGTTCAAGTCATATACTTATTTTCAGTAAAATTTTCAAATTTTCGTCCAATTTTTGTTGTTGTTGTTGTAAGTTGTGACAAAATTTCATTTTTCAATAGGTATTTTCCTAATTTCAGCTCAAATTTAAAATCTTCTGCCAATGCTTTCTAATTTCAGTAAATTTTTTTCTAATGTCAGTCAATTTTTTCTAATTTTAGCCAATGTTTTCCTAATTTCAGCTCAAATTTAAAATGTTCTGCCAATGTTTTCTAATTTTAGTCAATTTTTTTCTAATTTTAGTCAATTTTTTTCTAATTTCAGTAAGTTTTTTCTAATTTTAGCCAATGTTTTCCTAATTTCAGCTCAAATTTAAAATGTTCCGCCAATGTTTTCTAATTTCAGTCAATTTTTTCTCATTTCAGCCAACATTTGAATTTTTCAATATGAATGGTTTTTTTTTGCCAAATTTAAAAACAATTCTACCCAGTGTTTTTCTAAATTCATCCTAAATTTAAATTTTTCAATAATTTTCTTTCTTATTTTTGCCAAATTTATATAAACTCTACCAATGTTTTCTAATTTTACCCAAAATTACAATTTTTCAATATTTTCATTCCCTAATCTTATCTCAAATTTATAAAATGTCAGCCAATGTTTTCTAGTTTTTCTAATTTCAGCTAAAAATTTCAATATTTCAATAATTTCTTTCCTTATTTTTGTTCAATTTTTTTAAAAAAAATCTACCAACGTTTTCTAATTACAACCAATTTTTTTTTTCTAATTTTACCCAAAACTTCAATTTCAACCCAAACTTCAACCCAAAACTAAATGTAAAAAAAATTCTCAATGGTTTCTAATTTCAGTCAATTTTTTTTTCTAATTTCAGTCAATTTTTTTCTCCAATTTCAGTCAATTTTTTCCAATTTCAGCCAATGTTTTTCTAATTTCAGCCAAAATTTCAATTTCTCAATATTTTTATTCCCTAATTTTATCTCAAATTAAAATTTACAATTTTTCAATATTTTCATTCCCTAATCTTATCTCAAATTTAAAAAATATCAGCTAATGTTTTCTAGTTTCTCTATTTTTTCCAATTTCAGCCACAATTTAAATTTTGCAATAATTTATTTCCTTATTTTTGTTAAATTTAAAAAAAAATCTACCAACGTTTTCTAATTACAGCCAATTTTTTTCTTCTAATTTTACCCAAAAGTTCAATTTTTCAATATTTTATTTTCCTTATTTTTGCAAAATTTAAAAAAATTCTCAGTGTTTTCGAATTACAGTTAATTTTTTTTCTAATTTTAGGCCAAATTTCAATTTTTCAATAATTATTTTCCTTGTTTTTACTACAACTTTCAACGTTTCTAATGCAACGTTTTCTAATTTCAGCCATTTTTTTCTAATTTTAACAAGTTTTCCAATCTCTGCCTAAATTGGCAAATGTGATACATACAGTATAGCCTATGTGATTTTATAATAAAGCAACGTCGCAATTTCCCCTAACCTCTATCGTTCAGTTTGCCAAATTTGGGCGAATTTGTCTTAAAAAATCCGTTACGAAATATCTCGGAATTCCCAAAAATGTTGCTTCACTTAGACAACGTACAGTATATGTACGCGTCAATGACATCATTTCCAGACGAGGAAAGGCGTTTTTTATTATTATTATTTTTCCCATTCAGTTTGACCATTGTGTCACCCACGTACACGTTGGTGAAAAACCCGCTTAACGTTTGCCCAAATTCGGAAAATTCCTTAAAAGGATTTTCCTCGAAAGTTTCAATCGAGGATTAGGATTAGGCTTAGCTTCAAAAATACATCCGCGTTAATCACGATTAAAAGCCGCGCCCTCAAAAAATCTTTCATGAATGAAAAAATAGTAACGAGTTCATTTATTAACCGCCTCATTAGTGTACTTCATTTAGACGAAAATTCAGGCTAAACGATAACGGGAATATAGAAGACTTAGCTAAACGTGGGAAATTCACTAAGACATTTTTTAACAACAATAAATCAAAAAATATATATATAAATTTATAACGAAAATTTTGACTGATACAATGAAATAGGTAAAAGATTTATTTTTGAGGAAATAGTGAAATATTACGCGTTTCAATATCGGTAGAGATTGGAAAAATTTGGACGAAATTACAATAAAAACGGCTGAAATTATACAATATTAGCAGAAAACAATTTTAAATTTTAGATAAAATTCGGGAAGAAATTTGAAAGTTTAGTTAATTTAGAAAACAATGGGTAAATTAGAAGAACCTGGCAGAAAATTTTAAGTTTTAGCTTAAATAGGTAAGCAAATTATAGAAAAATTGAAATTTTGGCTGAAATTTGAAATAAATTGGGAAAATTAGAAGAAATTGGCAGAAAAATTAAAATTTTAGATAAAATTTAGGACGAAACTTAAAAAAAACTTGAAATTTTGGATGAAATTAGAAAAACATACAGTGTAGGGTAAATTAGATGAAATTGGCGGACAATTTCAGTTTTAGTTAAAACAGGGAAAAAATTTGAAAAAATTAAATTTTGGCAGAAAAACTTAAAGTTTAGCTCAAAAACAATGGTTATAATTACAAAAATAACGGCTAAAATAATAAAACATTGGAAGAAATTGCTTAATTTGACCTACAATTCGGAAAATGATTTTGTCAAAATTGCGATAAAATTGGCCAAAAATGTGAAATTTTGGCTGAAAAATATAAAATTTGACTGAAAACTAGAATATTACCGTAATATTTTTAGCAGAATATGAAATGCTCATTTAAAGTAGGAATTTCACCTACGGTCATTAAAAGTTGGATAACATTTTTGGCAATAAATAAGCACATTTTTGGCAATAAATAAGCACATTTTCCGCAATTAGAAGAAATTTTCAGAAAAAGTTTAAGCTAACATAGGGAAAGAAATTATCGATAAATTATAACTTTGGCTAAAATTACAAAAAAAACAATGGCTAAAATAATAAAACATTGGAAGAAATTTATTAATTTGATCTAGAATTCGGAAAACGATTATCGAAAAATTAAAATTTTGTCAAGATTGTGAGAAATTGGTCGACGAAGTGAAATTTTGGCTGAAAAATTGACAAATTCGCTTAAAAATATAAAATTTAACAGATTTTATTACCGAAATAAAAGTAGAAATTTAAACCTATAGACACTGAAGTTGAATAACATATTTGGCATTAAATAAAGAAGTTTTCAGTCAAAATCAGCAAATTCATATTGACACTAGTGAGTCTACGAAATAAAACGAAATACTAAAAATTGCAAATACATATTACGTTCTGGTATTATCAAATGTGATTTTTCAGGAGAAAAAAATATGCAAAAATCATTTAATTTGAAAACATATTCAGTTACAATTTGATCACCAGCTAGTAAAATTAATACAGGAAATCGGCGCAATTAATAGTGGTTGTTAATCGCGACTTAATCGCTCGTTAATCCAAAAACCGAAATCTCATGAATGAAAAAACGAGTTTTCATTTATTAAATTGTTTCTGTTTCATTGAGCTCTGTCTGATCCGATGTTATGATAAATCAAACAGGGGTCGCCCATAAAGACTTTTACTCGTTTTGGGGACAAAATAGTTTGAAAAAAAATTAAAATATTCAGAAAAAAAAGCGGCCATAGCAGATAGGAAAATCAGATTAGGCTTTTAAACGTTTTACAATTTCATTGAAGGATTTTCATCGGATTAATCAAACGACCAATTAATTAATCAACGAAACGCAACCTACTTCGACCTCATTTTTGCTGGAACCGAGCCTTAAAATTTTATTTTTAAATCGACGAAAATTCATAATGGTCAAAAAATGGGTGTCAATGACACACAACAAAACCAGCAAGGGTGCGGACCTTGTTTTTTCTTTTTTAAAAAAATATCATTTCGTTCAAACAGCGAATTATTTTCAGCGTCTACCGGATTCGTACCAAAATTTGCAACTCAATTTAATAATGAACGTAATACGTATTTTTCATTTTGGGCATTTTATTTTATTTCAAAGATTAGAGTCAATATGAATTTGTTGATTTTGGCTGAAAACTTATTTATTTAATGCCGAAACTTTTATTCAACTTTAAGGTCAACAGGTCAAAATAAATGATTGAATTTCCTTGACTTTTTCAGACCAAATCAGATTACTTTCCCTGATTTATCAAAAAAAATATTACGTGTAAGTAAAATTAACTATTTCGCGGAAAATATTTTTCAAACTTTTCTTTCTAATTTTAGCTACATTTTTAAATTTTCAGCCAATCTCAAGTTTTTAATAATTTGTAACCTAATTTGAGATAAAGTTTAAATTTTTCTACCAATGTTTTCTAGTTTAGTCAATTGTTTTTCTCATCTTTGACAAAATCTCAAGTATCATTAATTTCCCCCCGTAATTTTAGCTAAAATCTACAATTTTCTGCCAATGTTTTCTAATTTCAAAAATTGTTTTTTCTAATTTTTGCCAAAATATCCAGGTTTTAACTAAAATTTTAAATTTTCTGTCATTGTTTACTTATTCAACCAATTCTTTTTATAATTTTTGCCAATGTTTTCTAATATTTGATAGAATCTCAAGTTTTCAATGTTGTTTCCAACCTAATTTTAGATACAATTTAAAAAATTTGTGCCAATATTTTCTAATTTAGCCAATTCTTTTCCTAATTTTGCTAAAAAAATTTCAAGTTTTCAATAATTTTCCCCCAATTTTAACTAGAATTTGCCCTTTTCGGGTAATATTACTAATTTAGCAAATTATTTTCTAATTTTAGCGATAAAATCTCAATGTTTCAATCTAATTTTAGCTAAAATTTAAATTTCTCTGCCAATATTTTCTAATTTAGCCAGTAGTTTTTTCTAACTTGTTGTTTTCTAACATAATGTTTTCTAATTTATCCCATTTTCTTAAATATTTCCCAAAATCTCAAGTTTTCAATAATTTTTCCACCTAATATTACCTAAAATTTAAAATGTACTGCCAAAGCTGTCTTTTTTTTCCAATTTCAGCCATTTTTTTCCAATTTTAGCCAAATTGAGAAATTCACTGAAACAATTTGATATGAAAAAATAAAATAAAAACAAAAGACAATTTTTCAATTTCGTCAGAGATTGGACAATTTGCCAAATGTAAGAATACAAATAGCTGAACCAGAACAACATTGGCAGTAAATTTTCAAATTTAGCGAAAATTGGGAAATAAAATATTAAAAAATTCAACTTTTGGCAGAAAATTATTAATTTTAGCTACAGTTAGGTGAGGAAAGTACTGAAAAACTTAAATTTTGGCTAAACTTCCAAAATAATCGCTGAAATTTGGAAACCTTGGGGAAAAAAACTTTAAATTTAAGCTAAAATTAGAAAAAAAACTGGCTACATTAGAAAACATCTGCGGAAAATGTTAAATCTTAGCTAAAATAAGGAAAGAAAATCATTGAAAATTCAAGAAGGCAGAAAATATTTAATTTTAGCTAACGTTAGGGAAGAAAAGTAATCCCAAATTCAAATTTTGGTTAAATTTTGGCTAAAATTAGAAGAAAATTGGCAGAAACTTTAAATTTTAGCTAATCTTAGGTAAGAGAATTATCGAAAAAATCACATTTTGGCTACAATCAAAAAAAATTTGCTGAGTTTAGTAAACATTAGCAGAAAATATTAAATCATAGATAAAACAAGAAAAGGAAATGATTGAAAAATTATTTTTTGCCAAAATAAGAAAAAAAACTAGCTGAAATTAAGAAACTTTGGCAGAAAATGTTAAACCTTAGCAAAAATAAGGAAAGAAAATTATTGAAAAAGTCACATTTTTGCTAAAATTAGAAAAAAATATCTGAAATTAAGTCTGAAATCGGTCAAGATGGCAGCCACGAGTATACATTTTGGGCACTTATCAACCAAGGTGCCAAAATGAAAAAAAAAGCACACAAAAGGGTTTGGGACGAGGGGGAAGATGAGTAAGTGAATGAGAAACCCGAGCGAACCAGGGTTTAAACAGTATAGGGGTTTGGCCCATTCACTGATTTTTTTTTTTCAAAAAAAAAAGACACGTAATTCGAGAAACTGAGTGGGGTTAAGGGCAAAATCCTTACCGGATTTTCGTCACCATCCCATATTCTCGCCCATCTCCTCCTCGTTCATTTTTCCAGGTATTTTTACACGCCTCTCACATACATGCCCTCAAATCCTTCATACACGTTGTCTACTCAACATTTTTTAAACTAAAAATTTCTTTAAACTAAACTACAGATATTTATTTTAATAAAATTACGCCACACATTGAGACTCGTAATGTTTCAGGTCTGGGATTTATCAGAGAATGATGATATCTTAATTTCTTAATTTTCCGATTAAAATAAAAATAAAAATATATATTTAAAAAGAAAACACGATATTTGTCAATGAACATCAAAAATACACTTGATATTAAACCTTGTGGTGTCACCTGGTGGCAATTTCAATGCACGTGACCGGATAGGCGTAGAGTGGCACTTCGCTGCTCATAGGCTGAACCCGCACGCGCAATTCGACGCACGTGACGCGGTTCGACCAATTAGTTTCGAGTAAGTCTCGCTTAATAGCAGAATGTAGCGAAAAATGGCTGCGAATGCATTTTTCGTTACTTGAAATCGCATTTTTTCAATGAAAATACGTCGGTTTTCCGTATTTCTGAAAATGTCAACCCAAAGATGCTGGTTCGAGGCATCTATTCGGGCATATTTCGTCCAGACTTTAAGAAAATCTCACGTGAAAATAAAAGATTACTACTCGGGTCATTGAAACGGTTAGGCGTAGAGTGGCACTTCGCTGCAGTAGGCTAAATCCGGGGCGTCAGGTGCCACTCTGCGCAAATCGGCCGCACGCGCAATTGGGCCCACGTGACGCGGGGCGACCAATCAGGTTCGTGTAATTCACGCTTCGTAACAGAAAATGGCTGCGAATGCATTTTTTGTTACTTGAAATCGCATTTTTCGATGAAAATACGTCGGTATTTCGTATTTCTGAAAAATGTCGAGCCAAAATGCGGGTTCGAGGCATCTATTCGGACATATTTCGGCCATACTTTAAGAAAATCTCCCGTGAAAATAAAGGATTAGATAATTACCACTCTACTGTCATTGAAAAAACAAATAAAAATCGTCATTTTAGTGCTAATAAAAACGACTGGGTCAACAATAATCATCGCGAATAATCGGTCGGGTGAACGGCCTGATTAACAGACGAGGAGCTTCGAAAATCGTTTGTTTTTCCTTATTTCCCTCGCCTATTTTTCCCGAAATTTTCAACAACAACAAAATGGAGGAGCGTGACTGTTATTGTTATGCGGCGTGAAATCAACTCATTATTTCCCGTACATGTATTTATTTTTTCTTAAAAAATAATCCATTTCGTGACATAAGGATCTGGCAAATCGTGATTGCTCATCTTTGCATTATGTTTGTGTAATTTTTTTTAAAAAAATGTTATTTTATGGTGCGTGTAATTCCCATTAACAAAGCGTCCGGAACGAAATTAATGCATGGTGTTGTAGTCATGAAAACTGCAAAATGGACGTGAAATTTCGTGAAAATTATTAATAGTATGATTTTCTTGATAGTGCTATAGAGATATTATATTTTCTGGGAGCTTTATTGGCCATTTCGAAATGTTTCTGCCAATGTTTTCTAATTCAACCAATTCTTTTTCTGATTTTTTGCCAAAATCCCAAGTCTCCAAAAAGTTTTCCCCTAATTAAATTAAAATTTAAACATTTCTGCCGATGCTTTAGAATTTAGTCAATTTTTTCCTAATGTTTGCCAAAATCTCAAGTTTTCAATAAATTTTTCATCCTAATTTTAGCTAAAATTTACAATTTCCAGCCAATGATTTCTAATTTAGCAGTTTTTTTCCTAATTTTTCCAAAGTCCCAAGTTTGCAATAAGTTTTCCAATAATTTTAATTAAAATTTAAACTTTTCTGCCTATGTTTTCTAAGTTAACTATTTTTTTTTCTTAATTTTTATCAAAAGCCCAAGTTTTCAATAATTGCTTCCACTAATTTTTTCCCAAAATTTTAAATATACTGAAAAAGCTGTCTAATTTCTTCCATATTTTGTAATTATTTACAAAGCGTCCAGAATTAAATTAACGCATGTTATTATAGTCATGGACGCGAAATTTCGTGAAAATTATTAATAGTGTGATTTTCTTGATAGTGCAAGATATATAATATTTTCCGGGAGCGTTATTGTAACCATTTCGAAATGATTTCCTAGCCACTAATCTAATCTCTTCACTTCTGGTGAGGAAATTATGTTTGAAAAACGACTTATCGTAAATCATTTATCCCAAATAAAACATTAAAACTCGTTTCATTGCCCATCAAACAACGATATCAGACGCAAATATCGTCTGCCCTAAATCACCGTTGAGGTTACAGAGGTCAAGCTATCGCTACCAGATTACGTTTCGTTTGCAGCTGCTAGTTTTCACTGAAAATATTCGTCACAATTTCATCAAAACGTGCCATACATTTAAAAGTACAAAACATTACAGAAAATAAAAAAACGTGGTGTCTGGATCGCAATCACGAATAAATAAATTGTAAAAACTTAATTGTTCCCAATTCCCAATTATCGTCAAAGTTACCAAATTTATCATATCATCATCAAAGTTACCAAATTTATCATATTATCATCAAAGTTACCAAATTTATCATATTATTATCAAAGTTACCAAATTTATCATATCATCATCAAAGTTACCAAATTTTTCATATTATCATCAAAGTTACCATGAACTAGCTTTGAAATAGCTTTCAAATTGAATTGAAAATTTATTGAAAAGAGCACACAAAAATTCCCATTGGCGCCATCTATAGGCCGCATTGTGCAACTCGAATCATGCTTTTAGCTTTTTTCAGGCAACAGTTTGTATCAAAATTACAATAACAAAAAATTCAAAAAGACAGAAAAGACTTGATGTCTGGGTCGCAATCACAAATTGCAAAACTATAAAATAAATTGTAAACAAGTTCGTTGTTTACGTACAGTTCCCTGAAAATAATGAATTAAAACTAAGATTCACGCAATAATAACGATAATTCGTGAATTCAATTTAGTTAGTACAAATAGCAGAACTCACGTGTACATGTAGTATATAGTACATGTAATCATGTAATCAAAAAATAGCTACGAAAGCGAAGCTATTCGATTGGACAGTGGCGCCATCTAGCTACCGAAAACGGAAACTTTCATGGTTCACTTTTCGTTCGACAGATGGCGCCACACGTCGTCAAAGTCGCTATAAATACCTAAAATACCACAAAAATGGCGCCAAACGCAACCGCTCAAACCTTGAAAATTTAGCAAGTCAGCTAAGTCTCGCAACCAACTATCGTACACGAACTTTCGGCATGAAGATAATTCCCCAATTCGTCAAAATCAACTTAAAAACAGTTCAAAACACACGAGCGAAGTGTGCGGAAAGATAGGTCGTTTACGAGATAACGATGAAAATAGCAATGAAAAACACTTACCCCGACTATAGACGTCAGCTAAATCCAACGGTCATGGTAAAGTCACCTTCCGCGCACACATTAAATCCCATTTTCAGCAACGAAGCACACGCGGTCAAATGTTAAAGGTTACAAAATCCGCTTTAGTTCATACAACAACAAGAGCAACATTTAGAACATCCGCTCTTCGAGAAGAACAGCAATTTACAGTGGAAACAGCGCCCCCTGGCGAGCATCAAAATTTAAAATTTTCGAATGTAAAAGCTATGGCGCTTCAACCTACAGATTCGTCATGAAAATCGACAACAGCGCCACCTGACGAGCGTCAAACAAACACCAGATACAAGGTGCCCAATTTTGATTCTCGGCAATCGCAGTTTTCCATCCATAGGATGGAAGAACTGGGACGCCACTGTCAATAAAGCAGTCAATGAGAAG
>JAQGAF010003965.1:0-15687 GCA_034687865.1 Kryphioiulus occultus
GTATCAAGCAAGACTGATTTATATCCAAAATGTATCAAGCAAGACTGATTTATATCCAAAATGTATCAAGCAAGACTGATTTATATCCAAAATGTATCAAGCAAGACTAATTTGTATCCAAAATGTTTCAACCAAGACTGATTTGTATCCAAAATGTATCAACCAAGACTAATTTGTATCCAAAATGTATCTTCAAAATTGACTTTGGAATTGACCCATCACATGTTTGGAACATTGAACAATCATGTAAAATTTGATGACTCATGTATGCGTTGACACCTATAACAAAACATTGTTATACAACAAATTATTTTTAACTGTTCTACACTGCCTCAATAGTTCGTTGAATTTGTGGAATTTGCTGACATTCTCGATGATCATCTTAGTAGGAATTAAGATTGCAACTAAAGATTAAAATTTTCTTTATAATTGGTGTCTCAGAAGTCATGGTTACAATTGAAAAGGGTGGTAGTACTCATAAAATATAAAGTCCTTAATGTTCAGGTACGACCTGTTTCTTAAATACAGGGACTAGTTCCTCAGGAACACACATGCCTGAGCAACCAATTAAACACCTGTTCAGAAACTCACTTTTCTAAGCTGATAGGGTCATTAAATTCGTTGATTCTATGAGTACTAACACCCTTTTCATTTATGCCCATAACTTCCGAATCAAACTAATGTCGGAAATAGGAAAATGTTCCTCCAAATCTGACCAGAAATGTCAATGACGTTCAAATCTGGTGATTGTGATGACCATTTTTCTATCTCTTAGTGGTCCTCCATTGGGAAATAAGACTCATACAGGTTCTGGACTTGTTATTTACATGTATGTTATTCTTTTAGAAGTACATCTTTAAGTCACTACAGATGGTTCACCACTACGGATGTATCATGCTGGTCACTAGATAGCAGTGCCTCACAATGGTCCACGGAAGCGTGGGTCAACAACGATCAACTCTGATGATTATACAATGAAAGATGTTGAACTTCACCTTCAACATCATCAAACCAAAAGAATGACATTTGATTGCTCATATCTTAGTGTTACCATTATTTTGTCCACCTCCTGTACATGTACATGTTAGGAAAATGTCGACAGACATTGCTCCAGATTCTGTCGATATTCAGGTTGTTTGAAGACGTGCACCAACCCTAACGAAGTCACTTTGACCATGGAGGATGGGCGGAATTGTGCTGAAGAGACGTTGGCCCCAGGCTACTAGAAGCCATTTCAGATCCAGAAAAATCCAGCAATGGCTAGATTTGTCCACAGACCATAGTCGCAGCATTGCAACCGTCATGAAAGCAACAACGACGAAGTACGACCCACTTAGCCCTGGCAATAAATCAATAGTTTTAACGAACAATCCAACTGCACTTCCCAACAAATACGGAACTCAAGGATTGTTGATTATTATTAGACGCAGCCAAGAATCAGACTACGTTGGGTGACCTTTCGACAAACTTGCACCGAATCAAAATAAATTCAGAAATTCAAATTTAATGAAACGAAAATACAAGAAAACGAAATTCAACCAGTTTTCCAGGGCCATATTCTAATTTTTCCACGTTCAAAAATATATTTTAATGACTAAATATGTTATAAATCTACTGAAAACAATATTTAGTAACAATAATTAGGATACGCACATGGTGAATTCTTTTGAAAAACTGCAGCTCAGATGGTGGGATTTTAGGCAGCATGACCAAACAAATGAATCCCAATGATGGATGTTTTTAACATTTCTTCAAAAACCAATCATATAATGAATTTAAGGTATGTTTTTCTTGAATGTCTTTTTTGGAAATAATAATACTGATCGAAATTTGTGAGTGATTTTTACATAAACTAAATCAATAATGCAACACTGAAATTAACACAGACGAAACTTGAATAAAAAAAAAATTTAAAAATCACAACATTCTCTTATGTGTCCACTGTCCAGGTTTTAAATAAAATTCCCTGATGTCTAGCATTACGAGATGTGTCCAGGTTTTACATAAAATTCCCTGATGTTTCCAGGTTTAACTTAAAATTCCCTCATGTTTTCAGAATTTAAATAAAATTTCCTGATGCCCCCATGTTTTTTGTAAAATACCCTTAGTCTCCATGTTTGACATAAACTTCCCTGATGTTTCCAGAATTTACATGAAATACCCGGATGTCTCCAGAATTTACATAAAATTCCCTAATGTCTCCCGGTTTTACATAAAAATCCCTGATGTGTCCAGGTTTTGCATAACATTCCTGATGAGTCCCTGATGAGTTCATGTTTTACATAAAATTCCCTGATGTTTCCAGGTTTTTCATAAATTCCCCGAAGTCTCCAGGTTTACATCAATTCCCTGATGTGTCCAGGTTTTACGTAACATTTCCTGATGTGTCCAGGTTTTTCATAACCTTTCCTGATCAGATGCCTCCAGGTTTTACATAAAATTTTCTGATGTATCCATGTTTTCTATAATCTTCCATGATCTGTCCAGGTTTTACATAAAATTTCCTTATGCCTCCATGTTTTCATAAAATTTCCTGATGCCTCCATGTTTTACATAAAATTCCTGATGTTTCCAGGTTGCTAGTCAACAGGTTGGTAGCTAGGGAACCAGGGGGTACATGTAGGGGTCAGCCCCAAAAATGTAACTTAGTAAGATAATGAACCTAAGTAAACCATGGTATCCTAGTGTTATTTTTTCCGTATTTTGAGTCAAACACCAGCTATTTCTTTGTCAAACATCTTTCTGGCCACACGCAAGAAGCAGAAACTGTGTCACTAGACCCAAGCAGAAAGAAATATGGCTGCCACCTGTAGCTATCGTCTTGCCATTGCGAATTCCAGACATGTACAGAGGCCTTAACTGAAACCAATTTGCGAGTTTTAAAGAGGATGATAAGGGAGGAATACACGTTATAATGGCCAAGAAAAAAAACCGAAAAGAGGGGAAAATGCAGAAGAGATTTGTCAAAATAAGAGAAAAAAAGTAAAAGTGGTTGTGGTGAACCCCCATTCATTGCAAGAGGTCTACGTTAAGGTCCACCAATGGTCAAGCACAAATAGCACCAGCAAAAACTCAACTTGGAACTAATATTGAGATGCTAATCACGGTTTCATAGCTTCTAGTGCAATTCTGAGGCTATGAATGCTTACCCCTTGCTTAGGGGCTCTTATTGCGATTCAAATTTAACATCTTGGTCATGTCCTGAATACTTATTCAGATGGTAATATGGTATGCTTCTGTCACACCTTAAAAACTATGTCCAGTTTTCAATGTTAACTCCAAAGTGCTCCAATATTATCATTTCAACGGGGCTCCCACTGAAATTCTCAAATCGATTTCCCTGACTGTCCCTGACAACATTTCAGTCAAGTCCCTGACAACATTTCAGTCAAATCCCTGACATTTTACACGAAATTTCACACAATCTTAGACCAAAAAATAGTAGGCCGACATGTATTAATTTTCAAGGCCTAAATAGAAGTTCAACACAATTTTCAGAGATTTAGATCACACAATGAAATTAATAGTAAAGTACATATAACGGGCAATTTTTGTGAAAAATACGATTATTTCATCAATTCAGTACTGTATTTCTGCGGACTAGAAATTTTATGAAATAGTAATACTACCAGAACCGCCATAGGGGAATTTATTTTAAAAAACTAATCTTAAATGATAGGTTTTAGTCTATGTTGAGAAATAATAATTAAGGGTAGGCCTATGCTGTAGTAACGTTTTTTTTAAAAAAAAAAACATTCTATTCATAAATTTGCTAAAACAGTATTGAATTGATGAATGTTAGAATTTGTTTAAATTGATTTTAAAAAATAGTAAACTATCAATTTCGTTGACATTTCCTAACATTTTCACGAATTTTGACGAATTCCCTGACATTTTCATTACCCTTACATTCCCCGACTTTAAAAAAGTGGGACCCTGTTGAAGGAACTAACAATCACCATGAAAATATTAATTTATTTTTAATTTTATAATGTTCAGCTTTTCCAATGAATGTTAGTTTTTTTAAATTGCTTTTAAAATAAATAGCAAACTAATATTCCCTGACATTTTCACGAATTTTGACCAATTCCCAGACACTTTAATTTTCCTGACATACTCTAATTTTCATGAAAGTGGGAACAACGTTCAAGGAACTAGCAATCACCATAAAGATATTAATTTGAAATTTTATAATATCCAGCTTTTCCAAAAATGTTACTTGTAAACAAGGGTCAAATGTCAGTCCATACTCTAAAATGTGAGGGCTATTATAGCTTTCCAATAACCAGTTGAAGTTCAATGTTGTTTTTGGCATCGTTTCACACCTTTGACCCAAGTTTCAAACTTTTTACACTCTGCTCACCAAAGGGAGAGTCGTGCAGTTTCGCCCCATAAAATAATACTTCATTTTCGAGATTTTACGAGTCACGAACTGCGATTATACAATTTTAGTGCCTTCTATATTTAGTACGAACGGTAGTTTGGAAACCACCACAGACGAGAGCAGGGTTTAGTGAACTTGACCTTTCATGGTCATGTTGCTGAAGGTAGCCCCCCAAAGAGGTAACACTGCCAATTCACAAACTTAAAAAGCATTTCAGCAGGTGAATTTAGGAAGTTTTGGCTAAAACAACGCATTTTCGAAAGGTCACTCATGACAGCACAGAAATTAAAGTCTCGGTTGCTTTAAAATTCGAGCAACACCTTAAAGATTCATGTTATATCTACAGTCTACCCAAGTACATGTACAGTTTTAAAGTCATAAAATACATCAAAATTCTACATTTTTAATTTCAAGCAACATCTTGAGCTTTTATTCCATATTATACAAGGTTCCCCACATAGATGAAATTTTCAAGTTCTGACTTTCCCAGGTTTTAAAGCCACTTTCCCTGACCACTCTGACCACTAAAAACGCAAGAGTATGGTATTTGCAAATGTAAGACATGCTATATTTAAGCTTATTGCTTGTTGTATAAAATACAGGAGATACAACACAATGTTTTATAGAAAACAGCAAATTTAGATTGGTTTTTTATGTTCAATTCAATTCAACTCAGTAACTTGCCGTCAGCAAATTCATGAATAATTTCTTCCACAGAATTGCTAGTCAGAACTGCAGAATTAAAAGTCTACATTAACGTCCCTGAGGCTTCCATGTGTTGAAATTTTTGAGTTAATCAATAAGTAGCTACGTAAAATGCAAGCCTATCGTTATTATTGATGAATTTCCCTAACATTCAAAATAAATCCAAATCCCCTCCCTGACCTTTTAAAGTAAATCAAGTTTCCTTCACTTTTCCAGCCATTTCCAATTTCCCTGGCTTTTCCTTGTTTTATAGGTCTAGGGAACTCTGTATAAAATTCCCTGGATTGTCCAAGTTGACCATAAAATTCCCCGAGGTTTCCAGGTTTTCAAGCTTAATTGCTTTTCCAGGTTCACTGTAAAGTTCACTGAAGTTTCCAGGTTTTGAAGATGTTCCAAGACGGCAAAATTTCATGAGGTGTCCAGGTTTTCAAAGTTTTCCAGGTTACCCATGAAATTCATTAATATTTCCAAGTTTTCAAGGTGTTCCAGGTTGGCATAAAATTTCCTGCGGTTTCCAAGTTTTTAAGTTTAATTGCTTTTCTAGGGTCACTATAAAGTTCACTGAAGTTTCCAGATTTTCAAGGTGTTCCATGTTGGCTTATAATTTCCTGAGGTTTTTAAGTTTTTGAGCTTAATTTCTTTTCCAGGTTCACTATAAAGTTCACTGAGGCTTAAAGGTTTTCAAGGTGTTCCAGGTTGACAAAATTTCCTTAGCTCCAGGTCTTCAAAGTTTTTCAGGTTAACCATAAAATTCATTGAGATTTCCAGGTCTTCAAGGTTTTAAACATTTACAAGAACGTTCCCTGAGGCTTCCATGTTTTAAAGGGCTTTCCAGGTTGAATAGTATAAAATTCCCTGAGGTTTCCAAGTTTTCAAGATTAATTGCTTTACCAGGGTCAATATAAAGTTCACTGAGGCTTCCAGGTTTTCAACGTTTTCCAGGCTAACAATAAACTTCATTGAGATTTCAAGGTTGTGATAACGCACAAAAAAACCATGAAATTAAGCCATTAACATCGACATTATAAGCCAGTACATGTACCCAACCAAAACTAAACAGTAGCCAAAATAGAGCATGGTAGTCTCATAATACCCGAGTTACAGTTGCAAATGCCAAATCAAACTAATACACGTCCTTGATATCCTGGACTGTACTGAAAACAATGTACTGCATTTTTTTGCTAAAAAAATTCACAGCATTGTAAGTATGTTTTGGTCAGTGGTATCAACATGGAAGCCAAAAGTGAGCCAAAACTAGCAACAACATGCTCTGCATAACGTACTGTTCCCCTCCAAAAATGTATTTGTGTTTCCCAAAATCCCAGCTTAAGATGGTCGCCCCTGACCAACATTTTTAAGGATTTTCAAGTGTTGCCTTTATTTCGGAGCAGATGTCTAATGTGCATCAAGTGGGTTCAGACCTCCCAACGTCCCAATTGGCCTCCGTATACAGAAGATAGCAAAAAACGTCTTAGCCAGCAGTTTCAAGACGTCATGAAGTGCGACCTGGTGGTAACACCACGTTTCGAGATATTGGACATAATGTTCACTTCAGAAGGGGATGAAAAAAAACGCTTTGCCCCGGGTGTTGTTAATGTGTTTTAGTAGAAAATAAAACTGCAAAAAAAAAAAATAAAAAAAAACTATTCACGGGTTTGCAGCTGCTAAGGAATCACAGTCCTGAAGCACAACTGCCAGCATTTGCTATCGAACAGCTCAATCTGGCATTTACGTTGGACTTAACGTCCAGAACCTGACCCTGATGTCCGAAACTGATCGATAACGATGGTCACTACAATTCGAATCGATATCAAAAAGTACACGTTGTCATAGTGGACAGCAATTATGCGGATGGATGCCAAAGCAAACATCAGACACGAAACAAAATGGATACTCTATACTCTTGAGATACGGACCTAAACAGTGGATAATTCAAGTAGTATAACAAAAGTCATCTCTGGACCACTTTTCCTGAAGAAAATCTGAATTTAAAGTTTTATTTTCTGTTGCGAGCAAATTAAGTGAACATGAAAACAAAATGCTATCTTTCCTAAACGTGTGTGCTTGATAAAAACAATGGCAAATCTTGAATGTATATCATCATATTTCTAATGAAAAAGTATAAATTATACATGTATATCAAAATCAATTACTTTTGTTATACTACGAATACAGAATACTAAGGTTAGGGAAAGTTCATGAATAATGTCAACCCAAAAAATGAATGATAAAATAGATCACAAAATATATTATTTAATTCAAGGGTTCCCCCAAAAATGAAACGTTTAACTTCCCTGCCTTTTTCAGGTTTTAAAACAAATTTCCCTGACCACCCTGGCCACGACATTTATAGCTTATTAAATATAAATAGGAGATGCCAGACAAAATTTCACTAGGAAACAGAAAATTTACATTAGATTAGTTTTTCTAATTTAATTTACTGAATTGCTTGTCACGTCTGGTTTTTTGCGGATTATGTAGAATTCAGGTCAGGGATCGTTCAAGAATTATGTCATCATTAAATGGTCATACCAAGTGAGGGTACGTTCAAGAATTGTGTCATCATAAAATGGTGATTTCAAGCCTCAAGTGTGTCATCATTCATCATGAATTTCCTACTGAATAAAAAATTTATCACAAATAACACGTAGGCCTATATGTATTTAGTCTCAAGTGTTCCCCAAAAATGAAATTTTCATCTTCCCATACTTTTTCAGGTTTTCAAACACATTTCCCTGACCAGCCTGACCACTGAAAATGCGAAAATATGACATGCTACTGCAAAGAATGTTATATTTATAACTCATTACATATACAAGGTGTCTACTGTATTTGGTATTACAAATTCCATGACTTTTTCATTACTTCAAAATTTTTTCCATGCATATACGAGGCTGATCAATTTTTATGCCATGATTAAATCACGATTTTCAGAAACATTATGAATCAACCCAAATTCTGATTTTTTGAATCAATGAAAAGAAGTATTCCATGACCCTGATGTAAACTTCGTGACTTTTCCATAACCCTGATGTAAACTTCAAGACTTTCCCATGACTTTCATGACTTCCAAGTAAGGTAGCCACCCTGATGTAAACAGGAGATACGAGACATTTTCACTAGGAAACAGTAAATTTCTCACTTCATTTACAGAATTGCTTGTCACGTTTTGTTTTTGGTGGATTTTTCAGATATTCAAGTCAGGGAACGTTCAAGAATTACGTCATCACAAATTGGCGATTTTCAGGGCTCATCATCATCACGGTTTTCAAACTGAATACAAAATCTGGATCAAAATCAAAATCTGGATACAAAATCATTCCCCTGACTACACTGTCCAAACCAACAACCCTGATATCAGTGCTGAATGTTAGTTTATAGAGGTTATTAGTTTTGTGGAGTTCCACGTTATGACCAGCACCTGATATTAGATTAGAGAGGATATTACTTTAGACAGGTTTACTGTATTATTCCACGTCTAAGACACTGGCAAACTGACCCCTAGCTGACCAAAAAGTTACGATGCTGTCAGCTGTGGTCAGCACCGAAACGATTTACGGGTAGCTTGACCAGTCCACTGACCACGCGTTCGTGACTTATGGTCACCTGCACGGTACGTAATGTGTCCTCCTGACATTTATTTGGTCATATCGTAGCGGGTAAAGTCATGAAACCTGATTACAAATCCATTGGACAAACAAGCGCACTATAAAAATTATTAATTAACACGACATAAAACCCCCTTGATCTGTTTAATCTACCTGCAAACCAGCAGCCTCTACAAACAAGCTTTTCACCACCAAACACACATTATCGTCAATTTAATGTACGTAACACGTGTCATTGCTGCAATATGAAATTGTGGTTGGTTATCGCAATGAAACGGACCGGTCACGTCCCACGTATCCAATGGTCAAGCTATTAAAGTACACTTGGGCATTCAGTGGTCAACAGGTGTGGACATTCAAGAATTATGTCATCTGCGGTGAGGGGATTTGCCTAGATAATGACGAATGATGACGTGTCATGGTTCATACCAAAATTTGCAACTCAATTTCCCTGACTTTCCCTGACAAATTTGATTAATTTCCATGACTTATCAGAAAAAATGTCACGTGTAATTAAAATTAACTTTATCCGCAACACTACAATTAACTATATATTTTGTATTTTTAAGTCAGGTTGACCTGCCAAATCTTCAATTGAATTTTGCTGACTTTTCCAGGTTTTCCAGACACTTTTTGGAAAATTTCCAGACAATTTCAAGAAACTTATTTTCACAGATTTGATCCGAGCAAATATACAAATATGGCGGGAAATTTAGAACCTATTGATCTGATCAGGAAATGATGGAATTAGCCTACAATTTTGTAAGAAGAAAGAATGATATTAATAATTAAGAGACTGCCATAGGTGAAATGTTTGAAAAATTACAAGAAATATTGGATTTTTAGTGTATTAATATTGATGTGAAACCACAAGATCTCAAACAATGCATTTTTGAGGACTTTTTTGAAATATCAAAAAATTCGTCATAATGAATTGAAACGCCATAGGCGAAATTTTAGCAAAAATAAGGCATTTTAGGTGAATTTGTCATAAGAAAAATTAATGATGATGATAAGAAAGGATAATGAAAATGCCATAGGCGAAATTTTCAGAAAAAGTAGCAGACAAATACGGTATGAACCCAGCATGGGGCAGTGGTCAACCAAAACAAATATTTTTTTTATAATAATAATTTTGCTTAAAATTCATCATTTTTTACATTATTTTTGTACTGTTGACTATTAAAATCACGATTTTGTTATATTTGACAAGCACATTTGTAATACTACTTATTGCACATTAAATTGCATTATTCAAGGTAGCCTTTTAGTACATCAGCATTATACTAAAAATCTAACTAACCTGTCTAAACAAATAGTGTTTAAACAATTTCAGCATTTGCTGCTTTCCAACCTGTCCAAACCAATAATCAATCTAAAGAAATATTCAGCGCCGGTCCCAAGGATATTACGTTAGACAGGTTCTACTGAACTAAAAAATAACAAAATTATATTCTGGTTAGCAAAATTATAATTAAAAATAACGTTACTAACCAGCCAGCTTTTAAAACAGTCCAGATTTCGACGAATTTATCACTAATCGTAGATTAAATCAAAGTCATTACGTGACATTAAAGTCACGCTGTGCAACAATTGGATAAAGGTCATTGGCGGAAATCCGATTACAAACCGGAAACGTTATGAAGTAACCAAGTATTTGCTGTATATTTTCTTGATCTTGACTTTGAGCTCGAAGGCAATTTGGCATAAATCAAGTTTAATATGGGAGCTAATGGTGCAATGAAATACATTACTATAGATGGCACCACCAGCAGTTTTGTCCAAGCTCAAATCAGATCGTGTATTAGAAGACGTGTGGTCAAAGGTCACCTCGTAATTGAATGGCAAGCATGCTTGGGGGGTGGGGGCGTGGCAAAACACGTCATTAGAACGCACGTATTTCACCCTATTAAAATAACTACTGGGTCAGGGTTCATTTGGTAACAACGAAAATAGCCTCTAGCCACGCATTTGCATAATAAAAACTGGGCTTGTTAACGGTATCGGTTACACGAAATTTTTTTTTGATAACCAACGCCTTAGGTCAATGTTGAAAAAACGAAAAAATGTAATAACAGGTTTTGGCACATTACGAAACAGCCTACACCATCGCATTATTCAACCTTTGGATATGGCAAAAATGTCAAACATGCACTTGCATTGTATGATGGTACCAATTTACCAACAAAATAAAAAAATCATTTTTTGTGTGGGAGAGAGTAAGACCTGAATTAAACTACAGTAGAATCTGCCTACACTAATATCATCGGAATGGTGCCAAATATTAGTTTAGAGAGGATATTGCCTTGGACAGTATTTGTTTAGGCAGGTTCTACTGTACAATTTACAAACAAAAACAAAATCATCGTAATTTTGTGTGGGGGGAGAGTTGGACCTAAATAAAACTATAACAGAACCTACCTAAACTAATATCCTGAGGACTGGTGATGAATATTAGCTTAAAGAGGATATTACTTTGCACATTATTTGTTAAGACAGGTTCCACAGTACAATTTACCAACAAAATCATCGTTATTTTTTGTGTAGGGGAGAGTAAGACCTGAATTAAAACTACAACAGAACCTGCCTAAACTAATATCTTTGGAACTGGTGCTGAATATTAGTTTAGAGAGGATGTTACCTTGGATTGGATTTGTTAAGACAGGTTCTGCTAAACAAATTTACCACCAAAAAATCCTTACTTTTGTGTGGGGGAGTGTAAGACCTGAATTAATTCTACAGTAGAACGTCCTAAACTAATATTCTTGGGACTGGTGCTGTATATTAGTTTAGAGAGGGTACTACTTTAGGCAGTATTTGTTTAGACGGGTTCAAGTGTTCAATTTACCAACAAAAACAAAAAATCATCCTTATTTTTTGTGTAGTGGAGAGTTAAGACCGTAATTAAAACTAGAGTTCAGCCTGTCTAAACTAATATCGTTTCTACTGTACAACGTTTACCGACCCCAGTGACTTTGCGGTTTCACTGTCAGGGTCAAACTATCAGAATCCCTCAATGATTTCCCACAGTAATAATCAGAGTTGAAATCACTCATGTACAAGTCATCAAAATCAGTTCAAAATGCTAATGAAAACTGTGCTTGAGACCATACTTGATGCTTGAATAAAGCCATGGTAACCAGCACACCAGCTAGACGTACATGTATAGTCGATTCAATCCCAATATGACGTGTGGAAACGCAGTTAAAATTAAGCTTAAAAACTGATGTTTGTTACCATGGTGACACCTACGCAATTTGCATGACATGACGCTGAATTTCACTTCCCGTAGCAATACTGCTAAACATTGGACAAGGTGAATAAACTTTACCATTGGCTCAAAACTGATACCGCACTAAATGAATTTTCCCATTTTCCTACATTTGTTTTTCAATTATCCTATGACTGATCAGATAGTATAGGGCCTGCATTTGGATAACCCGCCGTGTTATTCAAAATACTGACAGTAACATTGACCATGTAGTTTCAGTATTTTGATAACACACTGTCATTACTGAAATACTGACCTTAACACTGACCATCTAGGGTCGACATTTGGATAACCTATTGTCAGTACAGTACATGTACCAAAATAATGACAGTAACAATGACTGTAGGGTCGACATTTGGATAACTTACTGACAGTATCGAAATTCTTGCAGTGTAGGGACGACATTTGGATAATTCAATACTGTCAGTAATGAAATACTGACATTAGCACTGACCATCTAGGGTCGTCATTTAGATAACTTACTGTCAGAATCGAAATAAATTGTGGGGTCGGCATTTGAATAACCTATTGTCAGTATCGAAATAATGACAGTAACACTGGCAGTGTAGGATCGGCAATTGGATAACTCATTGTCAGTATCGAAATACTGATGGTATCAATGACCATATATGGTAGACATTTGGATAACGTTCTGTAAGTATCGAAATATTGACGGTATCAATGACCATATACATTATGGTTAACATTTGGATAACTCACTGTCAGTATCGAAATACCGACAGTTACACTAACCATATATGGTAAACATTTAGATAACATCACTGTTAGTATCGAAATATTGACGGTATTAGTGACCATATATGGTTGACTTTTGGATAATTCACTGTCAGTATCGAAATACTTGCAGGGTAGGGTCGACATTTGGACAACTTACCGTCAATATTGAAATACCGACAGTTAAACTGACCATCTAGGGTCGACATTTGGATAACTTACCGTCAGTATCGAAATACCTGCAGGGTAATGTCGACATTTGGATTACTCACTGTCAATATCGAAATACTGACGGTATCACTGACTGCCTTGGGTCGACATTTTGGATAACTTTCTGTCACCATCGAACCCATTAGGATAACGTATTGTCAGTATTGAAATACTGACGGTATCACTGACCATATATGGTAGACATTTGGCTTACTTACTGCAGTATCGAAATACATGCAGGGTAGGGTCAACATTTGGATTACTCACTGTCAGTATTGAAATACTGACGGTATCACTGACCATATATGGTCGGCATTTGGCTCACTTACTGTCAGTATCGAAATACTTGCAATGTAGGGCCGGCATTAGGATAACTCAGTGTCAGTATCGTAATTCTGACATTAACACTGTCAGTGTACGGTTCCCATATAACTCGTAATGATCCAACAGTGACAACCAACAAACTTCACACCCCCAACTTACAATATTTGGGGGATAGCTAGTCTGTTTCGTTAGCCATGCACCCACCACAGGTTCCCATTTCACCATTTGGCCCTTGACCTTTACCCCTGTGGGGGGGAACGACAGTAAGGGGGAAAGGGAACAAAGTTTTGGAGCTTCGTAGCTCTCAAGCAGTCTCATCGAAAAGTAAAAATAGTCGAGGGCCGAAGAATGCAGGAGAGGCCAGAGCCCAGCTAAGTTAAACCGTAATAGGAAACGGGGTGGGTGCCCGAATTTCGGCAAAAAATGCCGGTTTTGACGGTATCGAATGTGAATTCAACACCGTTCGAAATACGCATTAATTTTGCAAGAGTACCCGAATAATAATCACGCGAGAGTGAGATTGAGATGTTGAAGTTAACTTTGACTTACCTGTTCGCCATATCGCGTAAATGCCTTTCGATGCGACCGTTATTTTATTCCCATGTCTTCAACATCTCTAGACGCGTAGTGCCAAATGGGAGCATACTCGCTCGACCTTCGTGGAACGAAAGCCACAACACGAATGACGGACAGACGTTCGAAAGCAAGGAACAAGGGCGCGTGCAGCCGTCGAACGACGCTGCCATTGGTCGGGCGGACGTCACTCACGACGGGGACACACCTACCAGCGGCGCGTGCTGGCTTTCGGCTCGGCTCGGCTGGAATCGGCTATGCTCGCTTCAATGTCTGGTCTCAGCATGATATCCTACACCAATAATGCAAAAATTAATTTACTTATGATATCTGTTTTTGCTTCGATTTTAATGATTAATTATTATAATCACTCGAATTTTTTTTCAATTCGGAAGAAGTCGTTAGCTGGGGATCCGGGTCTTTGTAAAAGTCATAAATGCCTCAGGTTATTAATAATTAAATTAAATAAAGATGACAAAAATGCGATTACTAATGAGGAAAGTTGACCTTCGAATAACCTTTTGGGTTTTTGACAACTATTTTTTTTGCAAAAATAACGGCAAAATTGATGATATGATAAAAACACGTTGGGCTCAATAAGGCTGGCTAACGAGTCGTTCTACAGTGTATGATTGCAGATCAATATACTGTACATGTTCATGTAATAGTTACTGTATAATAATTTAAGCAAAAAAATACATGTACACTACATTTGACATATTTATTTGCATGGTTGAAATACAAGGTCAGCAAGATAAGGCTTTATAGCCAGTCTTTCAAATGCAATACAACGTCTATGGTCTTAAATGCAACACAACATCTACTGTATGATCTTAAATTCAACACTACGTCTATGATCTTGAATTTAACACTACGCCTATGGTCTTTAAATTCGACACTGGGTTTATGATACAAAATCAATACGACGTCTATGATCTTACAGTACATGTACATGTATATTCAACAATTAAGCTATGATCTTATATTCAACACTACTGTATGTCTATGGTCTTTAAATTCAACACAATGTCCATGATCACAAATTCGACAAAGTCTATGGTCTTATATTCAACGATACGGTTATGATCATATCTTCAACAATATGTCTATGGTCTATAAATTCACCACAATGATCTTAAATGCAACACAAGTTATATGATCTTACATTAAATTCAATGACGTCAATGGTCTTTAAATTCACCACAAAGTCAATAGTCATTAAATTCAACGAAACGCCTATGGTCTTAAATCAAAGACAACTTCTATTTACTTAAATTCAACATAACGTTTATGCTACTACGATTACACTGAAATGCCCATACAATGTCAATTGGGCACATTTCTTCAAAATGTGCCCAAATCTCTATCAAGGTAATATGTTTCCAAAATTATTTAATATCAGGTTATGTAGGTTTATAGAGAGGATATTACTTTAGACAGAATTTGTTTAGACAGGCTCTACTGAACAACTTCCACCCATATTAGATTACCACAAACGTCAAATGTATTGCAACACGATTAAAGTTAAATTCATCTAGACTTATTTCAACACCAAAAATTCGTTATGATCTCAATACAAGACAAAGTGTATGATCTTAAATCCACCATTGGCATATCATAATGAGGTTTCAAATTCAAATTTGCCGCCATTGGTTTATTTTGGCCTCCGCCGCTATGGGCGCTGTGGTCGGCTCGTGCGCCAGCTTCGAAGTTCCATTGGTAGAAAATCGATATTCTCGCAATTAACTACGAAATATTATCACATTAATTTGCCAACATGTGAATAATTATTTTGATATTTTTGGACGAAACAAACCCGAATTCATGCCTGAAATTCGCAATTCGCGAATTCAAATAGCAGCGATATAGCAGCTCCG
>JAQGAF010003966.1:0-15683 GCA_034687865.1 Kryphioiulus occultus
TTTTCATTTTCGCCATAGAAAAACGATAATTCGCTAATGCTCGTTTTTAGAACATCAGGGGGGGAACTTCCCGTTAATACAAAAATCAAAAATACGGAAAAAATTCACGATGAAATTACTGTATTGTAATTCTGTATGTCACATTTTTGCAATTTCAGTCAGTGGTCAGGGTGGTCAGGGAAATTTTTTAAAACCTGGAAAAGCCAGGGAAGTTGAAAACGTCATTTCTGGGGGAACCCTGATACATGGGTTCGATGGCCTGTTCATACTGTACATGATTCCAGCATCTGCTCTGATGCTCATGCTCCATATTACTGTAAAATAAATGTCTAATGTCCAAGTGATTCCACGCGGTCATGAACTACTACAACAGGTTCTCCACGGCCATTATACTTTGTGTATGTGTTTTTTCCTCCCTCAGTGACTGAGTCCCTATACATGTAATTCTCTCCACACCAGCACGATGGTGTCCGTCAACCAAATCCGAGTGAACGGATATGTTCTGGGCCATATCCCACATTGGGGTATGAAAAGAGGGCAGGCGGAACAGCGTTCAACCAGCGTAAATTTCACACCAATCCGAATCTCGTAAGCGCGGGGCCCCGGCATAGGGGGTGCCCTTATGGTACGCGTCAGGCCGTCCTTTTATTAAATGGATTATTTTGTTTGCTCGTTCCTTCGGACTGGCATGGGCGATCAAGCGCGCCCCCTGTTTCACTTCATCAACTATTAATTAGAAAGGAAGCCAACGTGTCAATATTGGACTGGGAGCGCCCCCCTCCGTCAGATTTTGCCCACTGGCCCACTGCTAAAAGCATCGGCTGAAAGGCGTTAATTTTATGGCATCGGGCACCGCTGTATTTCCGTCTCCTTCTGATCCTCTCTAACGCTTTTCACTTCTCCCTTACACGCATCCATCTCCCGCTCCACTTCCGGTTCCCATTCGTGCCTTTTCACGAGATGGCATCCTGATGTGGCGTGGATTCACTCCACTTTGCATCGTACTTCCACCACATATATTCATACACTCCGTATATGTTTTTCGCCATGGAACCAGTGTCTCAAAAATGCTTCTCAAATGGACATTTCAGAAAGAATAAGCTGGATTTTCGGGCTGTAATTCGGAATATGCCCTGCTTCGCTATTGACGCTATCAGAAAGCGGGCTTCTCCTAACGGTGCTGAGGCTGGCAGTGATTGCCTGGCAGTCAGGGGCGGCTAAATAAATAACGTTTTTAGATTAGGTTTTGTTAGGTTAAACACAAAAACACAAAATGCCACCATAGGCCAACGTTACCAATTCTCACAAATAAACAGCCACCAAAAAAATGCATAAAAAGGATAATTTGCGGCAGCTATCCTTAACCGGTCATGGAAGTAATGGAAAAATCATGAAATGAAATTCAAGGCATGGCTTAAATAAAAATTGGAGTTAAAATTCGTCGTTTGTCATCCAATTTGGCAAAATGATTATGTCATCTCTGTGGTAGACGATCTTTCTGAAAATCACTATTTATTGCATCTTGAATGACCCAACATTCTAGGCATTAACTTTTTTTTGAAGTAATAAAAAAGTCATTGAAAAGTCATGAAATTTGCGATACAAAATCCAGTAGATACCCTGTATTGGACAGGGTCATTTTTGAATACCACAGCCAAGTTGCCATGGGTTGAAATACGGTATACTGTAAATGTTTTACATCTGGAACAGGGTCCGATCTGTAGTAGATATCATTTCATTTGGAGCGGGGTCTGAATTGTAGTTTCGGTGTCATTTCCGTTGGTATTATAAGGTTTATTTTACATAAAGTGGACTTTCTAATAAACTTGTTTAGGGTAATGTTGGAAAAAAGTTTCGGAGCTACTTGGTTAGACTGACTTAGACAGTTCGAAAGAAACACCTGTTAAAATCAGGGAGATTACCAAACGTGTTGATTTTTGACAGTTAACGAGGAGTGTAATTCATTCAGGTCACAGCTGGCCAGTCACTCTTTAATTTTTTACTGAGCAATTAATTAAAAATGCATCAGTTATATAATTATGAACCAGAATTTCATTTAGTATAACGTTTTTTTTAAATAAACCGAAAAATTGAAAGGTTTTTGAAACAACAGCTTCGAAACATTAGCTATGTGGCCATCTTAAATACTACAAAAGAACATCACTGAGAGCAAACTCGGGTCAGTATGGTCATTTGATTCTCAAACGTGCCGCCATGACTGACGGCTGGCAGCGCCCCCTATATATAGTTTTTCGCCACCAGTGTTAGCCAGTACCTCTGCTGTTCATCCCACTGGAAACGTCCATGGGTCATCGTATCCTGCGGTGAACTTTCGGTGATTTAAGTCTCAATATTCGTGCGAAATGGGAAAACAAGCATCGAAAAGATTGTAAATCTTTCGAAAGTAAACTCATTGAATCTGTCTTGGGAAAATCAAAGCCAATATTTCCTATTGGCCACACTGGACTCTTTCATATTATATACCCTTCTAGCAGTCCACACAGCTCTAAGACATCACTGTACATGTAGTCCACATTTTCCAAATATATGCGATTTGACGAAAAAGTCGCTTTTTCTTTATTATTTTGGTGGTGCCTATATTTTTGCGCTCCAAATCCTTTTATCTCGACCATTTATACGTGCTTTAAAGTAGATATAAATCCTGGCAGAAACCTAGCTTACTCGGGTTTTTATGCCGTTCATACATATATGGAGGAGAAAAGGGCCTCGGATATAGGCTGCTCGCTTACCCCATAAACTTTTTCGTATATCTAAACGCTTATATTGTTTTTGGTCTGAGGATTTGCCTCCATCCATTTGAATACAAATGGACGATTTAACTCCGAGTCTACCCTTTCTACGACCGGGATTTCCTCAAAACATTGTGAGGTAAATACCGTTTTCTCTTGATGCCAACCTAGAAAATCCAATAACCTTAAAACCACGCTTGTATCTGATCCGAAAAAGAAAAAAAATCCATATACATCCCCGCGCATAAGTCCCTATGTACACATTGCGAAATGTTTTCGCTTTATAAATCTTTTTCATGCTGTTTGGACAAATATATTTACGATTAATCCATGCTTGACATATTTCTTTGGCAGAAACAGAATGTAAGTTTATAAAAGACAAGACTGTACTCCAGAATTGTCCCTGCTTCACCATGAACGCCGGGAAAGTGGGCTTATCACAACGGCTCGTAGGCTGGCAGTGATTGCCTATGGCTAGGGGCGGCTAAATGAGAAATTACATTCAATATTGAGTTTTCAATGTTAAGTTTGGCATACAAAAGCTAAAAATTCACACGTAAATACCTGATGAAAAAACCACAAACATTGAGTCAGCCAGGCCAAATGTCATTCTTGAATACTACACAAATAGGGTTAAAATATAAATATTTTGTGGACATTTGTATCAGTGACTAGTCTGCAGTAGATCCACACGTGTATCTCATCCAAAAATTCATATACATTCCCGCGCAAGCCCATACACACTGCAAATTGTCCTCCTTTTTATCTATGGAGCAATGTATTTCAAATTAATTCAAATTTGTTAATGAACATGTAAATATATTCCTTAACATACCGGTTGGGCAGCTAATTACAGAAATTACGCTTTTAAGTTAGTTTAGGTTAGGCACAAAAAAATACACACAAAAATACCACGACAACCAGCAAAAATCAGAAAAGTAATAAATTGCGACCGCTATACGACCAATGTCATTCTTGCATATATACAAGTATGGTTGAAATATAAACTTAAAAAATATCTTTCCAGAAATATTGATAAGTTCATCCGAAGATAATTAGCACAATTTAGGATTAGTATTTTGCAGAATTTGACACCGTCAGCCAGAAGATACTAAACAAATATTCATTTCCTAAAAAGGCAAACTTATTTGGCTTTTCTAAAATAACTGATGTGTGAATAATTTCAAGAAAGATATCCCAAGCCCATGATACGTCGTAAACCATCTCCCTTGCATAATTAGTTTCAGATTTGGATTCATTTTTGGCTCTCAATGCGGTCGAGTCAAACGAAATATGTAATTGTTTTTCATGCCGAAGTAATTAAAGCAGACCTCATGAATTTGCACGCAAAAACTACACGTTATAGATATGAATATTAGATGGGAAAAAATCAAAAAGCTATGTTTTGATTATGCGTTTTTCACTGGGGAAGTTTGACATAAAAATGAAGCAATTCGGAGCAACACGTACACGTTGAAGCCCAACAAAAATCGTTGTAACCTTATCTGTGTTCGCTATCTCCAAGATATTTTTCCTCCCTAAATTCTCACAGGTATTATCTACCTTACGGAATATTATTTTATGTTTCTGCTGACAACTGCTTCGGGAAACAGAAGTTCTGTTTTTCAAAAGCGGAATAAGTTATTATAAAAATGTGCTGCCCAGATGAGGGCAACTTCGAAATTAAAATATTGCTAAGACGCAGTAGTGGGTCCTTACAGAATACCGTGTTTTTTGCTCGCGTGTAATACAATGGCTTTATGTTTATTTATTTTTGTGGAAGTCGTGTGGAGCCACTGTTCATATCACGTACATGTAGCTGCATATGAACGTCATATTTTGCCCCATCAGTTTCCAATGTCCATAGATGGCGCTTGGAAACACGATTCAAACTATGCAGAAAAAGCGTCATTTCTCTGGTTGGCCAAATTATGTCATCATTGCGAATTTATAAAATACTGTAGTTTTAAGTCCATCATTTTTGACTCAGCTTTGCAAAAAAACATTTCGACTACAGCGTTTACTTTTATGTTATTAGCTAACATATTACTTTTATCAACTAAATTCATTTCTGAACAAATTTTTAGAGTAGAAAAAATATTTGGTCAAAGATTACGTCATTAATGAGGGGTCTGAAAATGACGACAGATCATATGTGGATGTCCGAAAATTGCGAAAAAGGGATGAAATAATATTTGAACGTCCCCTTTCGTACTTGGTTGAAATTTCACGTTTTTGTGCATATTGAAAAAATGCCAAAGAAAATTGGCATGACACTGCAAGCGCTATTGACAAATAAGTTGAGCAATTTTTATTTGATTTGCCAATTTAATTCCTGAATTTTTTCGTTATTTTTAATTTCATTTTTTTTTTCACAATCGTGCAAGCCCACCTAACGGACCTCCACATGTCATCATCAGTCGTCATTCTCGACCCCTCCATAATGAGGTAATCTTTGCCCAAAGATTTTTTCCACTCAGCAATTTTGTTCAGAAATAAATTTTGTGTATTTCTGTTTTGTTGACCCCTTTTGATTGAACACGGCATAGGTGGCGCCCTCATGCGATGCTTACAGAAACTATCTGTTAATCGGTAGAAATTCCGTTCGGGTCAAATTCAAAAAATTACACAACATGCTGTACTAAATGTGTTTAAAAATATATTTTTGATTTCAGTAGTTTTTCTTGTTAATGCGTTCATGGAATTTGAATTATTTCCATTTTTTGTTTCATTTTCAGTTCAGTGACATCTGTTTATGAAACTTGATATCAGACCAGCTTTTCCTGGCATTATGGGTGTCCCTCGCATTTCTGTTTCCTTCTTAACCTCTGTTGGCAGAAGCGCTTCTACTCCGTTTTCGCACCCTTGTCGGAACAGCAGCGCCACCTGGCTTACGGTACATTGTGTGGGAACATGGCGCGATGTTTTTATTTATGATGGAATTTATTTTCTAGTAAATAGTGATTTTATAGCGTTTATTAAGCGCTTTTCGCATCATCAGAAGCAGCGTTTCTTCCTGTGCTTGTAAGTAATCTATTGTCATTTTTCAAGCATATTTGTTATAACCGTTTTTCTGGACATGATGCCGCTGTTATTGTCTCCAGTGACACTTGTCTCATGGCTGACCCGTTAATTTTAATCCCGTTTTTCGTTAGTTTTTAGTGTGAGAGTATAATTTATCCAAAGTCTGGGTCCTCAATCGGTGATTTAGAATTTGCCAACGTTCGAGAAGGAAATCATGCCTCTATGTGCCAATATTCAATCCAAAAGTAAGACTCAAATCTTACCAATATTCTTACCAATATTTCTGAATTTTTAATTATAGCTCTGTTATTTTTTAAACATTTTTAGCCGATGAACTGTTCTTCCGTTGGTTTAACAATTTTAATGTTCAAAAGGATATTCGGGAGGATTTAAACCAGGTGTTGCGTGGAAATTATGAGAAGAGGCTCGAAGAATTACTGAGTATTTCTGGTAGGTATCTCTGTTGGTGCTGTCCGGACTTATGAAATTAAGTCTACTCTTCCCACACAGTTTAAATTGAACCCCGGTTAACCAAAGTTATAGTCTGTATTTGATTTTCGACCTAAATGATGTTCAGTATCCATAATGCAAGGTTTCACACGTGTTGCCGAATATGGGGAACTATGATCATTTCTAATTGTGGAAAGCAATTGTGTAAGGTACACCCAAGGCCTTTTGAGCAGGAAATGAAGCGTTACAGGTTAATGAAACCCAGCTTGGGAGTTGGAACCCCACTGTCAGGACCTTCAATGTAAAAGACGTGTTTTAATTTGTTGGATCTTTTTAGGTAGGTCCAGTCGCTGCAACAGTAATGGTTCGACGCCAAACTCTACGCCTCCTTGTTCTCCACGATCCTCATCACCTCCTAGTCCAGTTCATCATAGAAAGAAAACATCACTTGGTGTGTCAGCAGATCCAGCAATCAGCAAGTGTACTGGAGCTGTGAAAACATTATTAAAGGTAGGAATCATTTGTTTTGTTATGCATGTCAGACTAACACATTTTAGACTAAGATGTGGTCCATTCGTAGGCTACAGTATTTCACAAAGTAAATGACCCAAGTTGACTGCATTGTTCATAATTTTGCATATTTTGGGATTAGTGTTTAGGTTTCAGAAATCTACTTCTTGACAAGCAATGGCAAAAGTGCATTTGCAGATGCATTGACATGTGTGATGCCAACATGCCCAAATATTTCCTGCACTAAATATTTTTGATTTCTCTGAAACTAATTTGAGAAATTGTGATTTACTATGGTACAGTGACAACCCTTGTTTTGAGTTTTACTGTTGCTCCTTTCGATTATACTTTGTCACTTCTTGTTTTTTTTTTAAATCTGTTCATGTAGTTTTCATTTGTGTATACACAATTGTGCATACACCTACCACTTGGCATTTATTTGCTGACTGTAGGGTACTGAGTTGAATTGAATTTGTATGCCCAGTGTAGAAAATATGGTTTCGTTGATCCACAGTTTCAACCTATTTTAGAAAGATTTTCAATGCAATAGCATAAATGGGTCATTTGCTCAACATTTTGTATATTGCACGATACTGGGTAACTAATTCTGAATTTATGAAAAGAATTATTTGGCAATTAGATCAAAATATATATACGAATGGTGAATCTTTTGGTTGTGCTCCTTACCGCTAGGAGTTTGATGAGACTAGCATGTTGCTGTTGAATTGTCAGATATTGTGAATCCTTCAATGCTTAAGCTTGAAATAATGTTATAGGCTAAGCACTGTTGGCTTTGTGTTGGCATGTACAAAATCTGCTACAAAAAGTAGTGGAAAAAATGAAAACTACATACACATCAGTTATATTTCTTTCGATTAGGAAAAATGAACGTTCAGTGGTGCAGGGTTAAACAATCAACAAAGTAAATCACACTGGAATAAGCTGCGTTCCAAATTTCAAAATATTTTTCATTTCTGTGCCAACTTTTAGTTCTCAAGATGCTCAGAAGTGTCAGATGTTTTAAAGCGAACATGGGTAGTTTTTCTCACGTGCCTTTTTAAAAGTGGTGCAATTGCACTTATCATTCCCTTAAATTAAATGAGGTTTAATGGCATTGTTGAGAATTTGCATAAGATCGATTTTTAAATGTTAGATTAATGTGGTTTCAAAGATCACCAATAGATGGCGACGCACGCATTACCAGTGCCTCCTGCTCCCAGGTGTTTCTCTGGAGCATTTGTAGTTTGTTGACCCCCAACCAAATTTAGTTGGGAGGTTTTTTTCGTTGGGGGTGATTGCAAAATCGCTGCTTGCTGCTCTCTGCATCATCTCGATGCACGTGGGTTGCTACTTTTTAAACAAAAAATTGTCTTCACAAGATGCCCTGACATTAACACCCCACCAAAACAAATTTACATGGAAACGACTTAATAACGTTATATACAAACTTAAGCATGGCTTTTGCACACATTACACATGAAAAAAATTAAGCATCCAGGTATAAACCAACTTTCAAATTACCATGCAAAAGTTAAAGAAGCGAGGTGCAACCGGGTATCATTTCCTTAGACAAAAAGAGGTCATACATCTGATCACATGAATTTAGCAATTATATTCATGTAAGTAGCGATTATTTTAATTGGTCGCCAGACTTCCTTTCCTCGAAAATTATTTTAACTGTGCGTGTGTTCAAGGTGCACATTTTCTTGCTAAATCGCCATTAAGTGTAACCTATGTCTCGTGTTGAAGGCCCCACTTTTTTGTGATACTGTGTGACATTTTGAGTCACGCACTATTTATTTGAGTAAGAAGCCGCAGCATCATCGACAGGTGAGTGCTCGGCTGTGCTCGCATTTTCCTTGAATTGCATTTTAGAGCACGACCTAAATAACTTTCGTATATTTAGTTGGTTTTTGTGTGCTCGTATTTACTGTTTAAATGCCGGGCTAAGAAGGGGTTAGGATGGAAGAAGCACAGTGGAAGATTCGAGGACAAATTTCCCATAATTCCACCCTCATCAACTCTGTTGGCTCACTGCTTGTGGGGACGTCCAAATATTGTCATCATTTTTTGGAGATTTTCGATACAGGATTCCCCCAGACCTGGAAAAACTGGAAACGTCAGGGAAATTGAAACTGTCTGGAAACGTCAGGGAAAATTGTCAGGCAGATTCAGCACACCTTAAAAAAACCACGAGAGGATAATCTATTCTGTAAAAAAAGAAAATTAGGAAAACTTATCTATTAGACTAAATTTGCTTTTGCCTTGTCAAAATTTGTGTTCTATTTCATGTTTATATATACACATGTAAAAAGCAATAAATATAGCATTCTCTACGTTAACATGTCATATTATTGCATTTGCAATGGCCAGGGTGGTCACGGAAATTTATTTTGCAATCTTCAAAAGTTATGAAAGTTGAAAATTTCATCTCTGGGAGGTTCCTGTAACGGGATAACCTCAAACCTAGAATACCTGGAATTGTCAGGGAAGCTGGGACGGTCTGGAATAGACTTGGAAAAGGTGATTTATTTTGAAAGAAGCCAGGGAAATTCAACATATGAAAGTCATAGAAGTTAAAAATATCATCTCTTATTTGGCTCAACATTTGCTTTCACATACAGTATATAGCACAAGATGTAAACCATAAATTTATAGAAATTTGGAAATTCTCCTGCGATCTCGTTCAGGAAAGAAATCCAAAATGAAATTGTTAATTTTGGGAAAAAATAATTATATTTGCTGTTTATAGATGTTATTGATGTACGTTCTTACATCTCATATTTTCTTCAGTTTTTTTGCCTTGCATAATATTGTAAACAACATTTTATATAACAACATTGAAGAGTCATCTCTTGTTACCCCCATCCAAAAGAATGACATAATGCTTGAACGTCCCCATACCTGCTTGTCTTCCAAATATTCGCTATTTGAAAACATCGTACATGTATTGGATACTGACAAGGACAAAAACTGGCTCCCCAGCTACCTGAACAGATGGTAAATGATCACAAAAATTGGGTTCCACTCAGTTAAAAATTATCTAAAAAAGATATTACGTTTGACCGAAAACAAATAAAAGGCAGACCGCTATCGTCTTTCGGCATGCGATTAATTGTCCTCGATAAAGTGTAACCCGGTTAAGGCATTTACAGCCGATAAGGGAAAACGATTTATAATAAGTTTTGGCAATATTAAATTTGCCATACTCCTGGCAAAATTTTGTCTCTGCATTGAGGTCATTGACTATATTCGGTAACAATTGAAAACGAGCCGAGCCCAACGTCACGTCCCTAACAGTAATAATAACTGTTCCCCGTTTAAATTTATGGATTTTTGCGGCGCTTTTATCTCGGCTTTCACCAATTAATAAATACTAAAACAATAAACCCGCTGTTATGATGGATGCAGTATGGACAATTAATTGCCTATTGACTTTGTGGGCGGGTATCAAAATGTTATTCAACCGCATAGCAATGCCATTAGTGCGGTTATTTTTAAAGAAAATATTGCCCGGTCAACCTGGTGATGAGTTTGCCAGATTTTGTAATCCAATATACGTAAATTATAAAAAAACTCGTTAAGTTTTTGGTTTTTTATCAGCCTTGGCTGCGTCATCTGGGTTTTTCGGATTTTGAATTTGCCGCTCATTGTGCGAGCGCTGATTGGTTAAATATATAGTCACGTGCCGATGCATGAGGCAACTTAATTTAGTTCTAGCAACACCACATGACCTGCTTTTAGTTAAAAACCGAGTTGTAAGAGGAAAATTCAATAAATAATTGAAATAATTAAAAAAAAATAATTGAAAAAATTGCAAAATCCAATCTAATTAACAGCACCGCATATGACCTGCTTTTAGTAGTGCTTTTAGTTCTAAGGACAAAATTGAAACAAATTGCAAAATTTAGTTCCGTTATCAAATTGATTTACAATGCTTATCCTTAATATTTCATTTCCGAAGTTTTGTTCCTGTCTGCCCCCGTATATGCCTGCTGGATAAAGTACATGTACGTCATTATTGCCTAATTTACTAGTTTTTCTGTTCGACTATGATTGAAGCATTGATAACATGAGTGGCCAGAAAAAATTGTTTGTTGAACGTTGAAGTATTTTTAAACACTGTAAATTACCAAAGAAGGTTCGTGCGGAGCTTTAAGAGAAGTATACACTAAAAATGTAAAAAAAATGTGTAGATTTCCCCTCACGTTTTAAAGTGTGCGTATAAATGTACCATCCATAAGCAAGAAATGAGAAGAGTGGACTATACTTACATGTATTTGAAGGAGGAATTAAATCTCTACCCTTTCTTGCTTCTAAAGAGGATAAATGCACCCCCTTTAAATTTCGTCATTTATTCGACTGCATCTGCTTTAAACTTATGTCCATATTTTGGTGTCAACCCTGTAGATTTCATTTCGGTGTATTTTTAGAACCAGTCAAAACTGAAAATAGCATAATGAGCTACCGCATCTGCGGCGATTGTAAATAAATGAGGAAATGCAACGGCTTGAAATTATACAGTATGCTAAAAATGTTGGGGAAAATAACTTCAGTAATACTGAAAGTGTTGCTCAGCTGGACGAATTTCTCGAACATTTTTGCCCTGTCGTGACCCCCCCTGGGCAAATTTGTGTGTTGTGAACATTTCCCCCCTCTGGTTTCGTCGGCGAAACTATAAGATGCTTGCACAAACTAAACATCATCGCTTTGTAAATATTTACAATGATGATCGATTGTAACAAAGTGGATCCATGAAAATTCTAATGTGTACAATGTATACTAGATCTAAATGTACATGTATCTAGTCATTTGATATGGTATGGGTGCCATCTTGTGACCAGCCTGGTCTTCCAGCCTATCCAGTCTCTTGGGGTACTTTAAACTACCTTGGGATTTTCCCATGTTTTTTGCCCTAAAAAAGCCACAAAATCTACGAAGTGTCACCAGTACAAGTACAATATAGTATAAGCAATCATCTACTAAGCTTTTTATATTGTTCTTACGTAATGTGTAAATATTCGGTTATGTAGGCTCTATGTGATACTCTGATTTGCATGACATCTACATTATAATCTACTGTATTTCAGTGCCAAACTGTCTTTTACAGACCAAGCCTCAGGTTTTAAATACAATTGTTTCACGCCTACATTTGCGAATTTCCAATGACTATGACTACAATGATGCATTTTTATCACCTGTGAACAGGTGGCGCTGTTTTGTTACCGTAAAAGTAACGACCTAAGTGTCCATCTGGTTGTCTGCTTGACCGTCAAGAGTGGAAATGACCATTCTTCCAAAGCATGCTTGAAAACTGCAATTAAGTTGAAAATGGCCCATTACGGAGCCAGTTCTTAGCAAAAGCTAGTTGTGATGTGTGTAATGATTTTGGGTGGAACATTCGTTGTGGATTTTATGTGCAATTGTTGTTTATTGGCGTTCGTGACTAACGCAGGTAATTGACCGAACACACAGTTTTTTGTGCATCTTTTAACGAATCTAGACTTCGAGTTTACTCTTTTCATATTTAAAGTGTGAATTGTTATTATTACTATAATTTGGTAAAAACTTCGCTCGAATACATAACGATTCGTTACTGCCATTGGCCAGCGGACATGCCAACAAATTTAACTGTTATTATTTTCACATATTGAAGTTATCTTAATTAGCTGCAGGCTGTAAGTGGGCTATTCACTTCAGGCTCTGCATAACTTTTGATCATTGACTTTTTTATTTAAAAAAAAGAGCCGTAGGTAAAGACTGGTTCATCACTTAATTGTGTTTTACTTTGTTTTCCTGTTTCGATGCGCCTTCTTTAATCTAATCTGTCAGGCTACTGAAATACCGGCAGTGTTTTACATAATACTTTCCCATCACTTTTTCACCACTTGAATGCATAATTAGCAGTGCAACTTGCGAGAATTGTCACGACATTCTAGTTCGGTGGAGGAAATCTTTCTATAGCTTGTTACTGTCAGCATTTCCATACTGACACGAATCTGACGGCCAGTTTGAACAAATGTGGAAAATTGGGAAATTCAAGCATAAAACTGAGGAATTCCCCAACATTCAGGTCCTTAAACAAATTTCGCCTACGACGTTGTCTTAGATATTAATATTTACACACGGTTTTTTAGCACAGCAAACTGAAATCCATCTGGTTTAGTTTTTCTATAAAAAATAATTCTGTCATCCAAAATAGTGTTTGCGGTCCAAAATTTGAGAACCACTGTTATAGAACAGAATTTACAGCGATCAAATAAAATGCTATTTTTACTTCTTGCACAATGTTTCGTTGAGTTAACACAGGTGCTATAACGAAGTAAGAAAATACACAATTAAAACAATAGGGTAGCAAACCCTCAAAGAACACAGAATACGTTCCATTCAAAATCGGGTTAACATTGGAATTCATTTGAGGGTTTGCTACCCTATTGTTTTAATTGTGTATTTGCTTACTTCGTTATAGCACCTGATGAAGTTGTTATCTCAACGAAACGTTGTGCAAGAAATAAAAATAGTCCAATTTGATCGTGTTCGTCCTAAATTATGTTCTATTACTACCGATCACCGAAGAGATTTCTTTAAACCACTGTTATAGTTCATGTAAATGCGAAATATTGGGTGAAAATGTGAAAAATATCAAGTACAGTAGACCCTCAAAAGTTGACCACCTCCGCATGTTGACCACATTTTAACTGATCGGAAGGTGACCTCTACATGTTGACCACCTGCTCCTCTGTATGTTGTATGTTGCCCAGCTTGGCCTCAACATGTAAAGTCATGTATGATTAAATTTGTTGGCTGCTTGCAAAACTTATGCTGTGCACCCCTGAACAGTAATTATCTCTATAAAAGTACAAGAGTTCATTTTGAAGCCCTTCAGAACCCCTGCTGTACTGTACGTGTAATTGCTGGATAATTTTGTCGCACATTAGCTCACGAAATTAAAATCCTGTATAGGTACAAGCCGCGTTCCATATGTTGACCAGTTTGCGGCAGTCCCTTGGGTGGTCAACTTACAGAGACTCTATTGTACTTTAATGTGAAAAAATGTGAGATATTATGCACCAACTGGCCACATCCCTGTAATAGGCAATGACATTTTTTTAGAAGTCATGAAAAGCCATTGAAAAGTCATGGAATTTGCAATGTCAAATCCAGCAGCCACCCTGAAATTGTATCTTCGCAGAAATCTGAATCTTTGACGTTTTCCAAAAAATGTACAATATGCTGATGCCCAGATGGATAATGTTTTTCTCCATATTCCGATAAAACAGCTGTTCAAGGGCGAATCCGATGGATGAAAATGGCGGTATATTCGAACATTTCAAATGCTGGAGAGCTTGGATGGCTCGATCGGGCCACCCTGAGAGAAGGTCGATTCCAATCGATGAGGTATCAATCTAATAGCATTTGTTTCCCCACGATTTCATTAGTAAATCTGGTTTCCTAATTGGGCTGGACAGCGGTGGTGCAATTGAGCCGTGCCGCTCCTCCATGCAACTGGTTTTCAGCTAAGCAGCGCTTTCTTATTAGTTCATTAACGTGCGTTGGTGGGAGCTGCATGTTCTCTGCGCTGCAAATCCAGCTTATTTTCTTGGCAGCGCGTTTTTCCCTCGTTTGCCATACGAAACCCTCCTCTCGCCAAATGTTCCTTATTTGGGACAGGGTGCCGTTTTTGGGGCGTTCGTTGCGCTGGCTCTCGACGCCTAATCACTTCCTTACATGTAGATGCAGACGGCGGAGGGTGCTGGCCGGGCCATCCCTACTCTCAAAACGTGCCATTTGCTGAAACGTCTGCCTGATCATAACTTTGTTTAAGGACTGTCTTCGAGCACCAGTGCCACTGGACGTACGGAACTTGACCAGTAGTGACCAGCGAACCGAGCTGGCAGGATTATTTCGGTGAGTGATCCGTGGGATTTGGCGAACCCAATAATATCGACGTTGTGACCTACATGCGGATCGGAGCTGTTTTTAGGCAAACGCCCGTGTGTGTTTACATCTGCCTCGGTGAAAGTGGAGGACGATAGGCGAGCAGTCGCCAGAAACCAGAACCCGATGTGTGCTGAATTTTTCGCTGTTCCTCAATTTCATCTTCAGCCTCGTGAGTCTGGATTTACTTCGTACGTCCACGAAGAATTTCAATTGAATTCAACTCAGTACCTTACTGTCAGTAATTTAATGCCACGTATAATTCGGGATAAGGATAAGATCCCGGATCCGTCTCGGAAGTGCTGACCTCGTGACTTTGGCCGGGACCTGGGACTGGTAAGGTTTCGATCTGCACACCCAACTGAGGATTTTGTTTTACTTGTAGCAGAAGGTGCCAGGCTGGTTAACAACGCTATTTGAAGCAGAGGATGCCGAACTCGAAATCAAAAATCCAGCTTATTTTCTAAACGGGTGAGCAACGTCGTTGGTAGCAGAAGATGCCGAACTGGTGAGCAACGCTAGACATCAGCAAATCCCGCATATTATCCAAGCTGATGAGCAACGCCGGAAATCGGGAAATCCAGCTTATTTTCAAAACTGGTAAGCAACACGGAAATCCAGCTTGTTATCCAAACTGTTGAGCAACGCCGTTGGTAGCCGAAGATGCCGAACTGGTGAGCGGCGCTAAAAATCGGGAAATCCAGCTTATTTTTCAAACTGGTGAGCAACACCGTTCTGTGCGTGGACGCCTCCCGGTTGCGAACGCTGCCGAAGAGTCACCCGAACCCCATCCTGACCCCGGAGATCCGCCAGAAGGATGCCGGAGAGGCTTTCCGAGGGCCGGGCCGCCTGAGGAAGATGGTCTTGCTGGCCCAGCTCCCGGACCACTATGAGTAACAGCTACTCTCCCGACTACGTGAGTTACGATGGCCACAGCGGCTGCGCTCGCTACCTGACCCGGCACAGCGTGCCCGTGTACCACTCCGCCGTGGTGGACCTGCGCCACCAGCG
>JAQGAF010003967.1:0-15682 GCA_034687865.1 Kryphioiulus occultus
GTTGTCTATAGCTGCAACACTCTGTGGTAGAATTTTGAAGATATCCTGGTCCTTGAAAAATGTTACTTAACACTTTCACGAGGACCCACCCACCCCCTGGTGCGTTACGTAATATTTGCACGGACCCTATTGGTTTTTTTGCACACATTTGACAAGTTCAAACGATAGGAGATTTAAAATTTTCAGTTATTATCATTAAACTTATTGATGCTAATACTTGTTAAAACTTATGAAAACTTGTAGTAATGGTTTATCATTTGATTAGCGGCATGTAACATTACTGAATACTGAATTGAAAGCGCACTTTGAAACCCATAAAGATACTTTAAAACCCATAAAGATACTTTAAAACTAACTAACAAGTATTTATTTTTAAAAATAATTATTTTTGCTGATAACGAACAATATTTCACATTAATGCGTGGTTTTGCATGAGCAACAAGGACTCTCATACGTGGTCTGTGGGCAATGAAGGAAAAAAATTGGGCACACTGTTTTAAACTGTTTAGAGCAGTTTCGAGTTTCGGTACGCGAACAAGCTCTGACAGAACAGTTTTGTTAGACGTGTGAATTCATAAAAATCCACGACCCATCGCAACAGAATACAGAAAGAGCAGTAGAGCAGTACTGATGTAGGGGACGTTCAAGTATTATGTCATCACCTTAGGAGTTGGAAGGGGGTTAGTCAACTGATGATTCATAGTTCGCTTTTTTATAAAGATTCTTTCAAAACTATCTTTTATCCAGTTTTGCAAAAGATTCCACCTTTGTTAAAATTGGCTATTGTGTGCCTACATGTAAAATCCAGCGTTATACACAAATTTCGATAAAATATTCGCTCAATTCAAATTTTTTGGCCAAAAATGCCATTTGCACAAACTGTCGAAGATGTATTTAGGCCACTACAGTGGCTCCATAAAGTATTTGGACACCATGAAAATGGTGAATAACCAAAAAAAATAAAATTTCAAAAAAATCCAAACATATGTAATAAATGAAGCTTATTCAACCTCAGTCACCAGCCATTAACATAACTGAGAATGTGTGGCATCAATTAGATTTACAGGTACGAAAACCTAAAATCTACGTTAATGTTATAAAAACATTTTTTTTATGACAGAATGACTGAAAGACATTAGAGAAGCAAATCGACTTCATGTCAAACAATAATTACTGTATAACACAATGTCGTTCTTGTCTGTTCGTTTTTGTGGCTATAAATAAAATGAGGGTTTTATATACAAACGTGTACGACTAGTTTAGGGAATTGATAAGTTCATCTATTACACATGTTGGGATTTCTTGAAATTTTTTTAGTTATTCACCAGGAGCCACTGTAAAAATACAAGTGCAGCAACAATAGCTTAGCATATGGGAATGAGCGTTTTCGACCATCATTCTGTAGTTACAAAGCCCGACAGAATTTCGGTACGAGAATTTCAAGCGGTTCTAGGCGTGTCCAACCAGTTCAAATTCGTCAAAACCACCCGACCCTGCGCATGCAGCACATCACCATAAGTTGTCTGCAGTGCCCGAGCCCTTTGGAGAGCATCTGCCATGTCCTCAGTGGCCATTTCCTGCTTTGCGTCGTCTCTTCTCCATTCATTTGTTGCTGGCTCAACAGCGTGCTCGTTTGCACCCATGCATTTCCTTCTGCAACTGCATTTTCCGGCGATTTCCATCAGCCTGCGCGCCCGCACCACGTGTCCCCCTAGCGCGTTTTAATCTCGCCCGCGACCACCGCTTCGAAACCTGGATATTTTCGGTCGCAGTTGCGCATGCGCAGTTGGCACGCTTCGATCGGCCAGCACCAGTTGTCTGCTCATGGCAGGGATGTTGCACCCGACCCCCCGCCTCGGAGCGGCCTTGATTCTTGGGCGTTCTCGGCAACTGATGGTTCTGGTGGCCGCATGTTGCAGTCATGGAACTGGAGGTTTTGGACAACTTTGGATGTTGCGTTCGTTCAGAAATACGTTCAATGAAACGTGAGTTGAATTCAATTCAGTCTCAGTGCCCTTGAGTCTGCAAAGCAATGCCCTGCGGTAGCCATCCACTGGAAGTGCGTTCCATGTCAGACACACTGATGAAATTTAAGATAAAACAAATTAATCGAAGGCGATACTTTGGTATTTGCATGCTGCACTACTAGCTGCTCTACTTTGCTATAATATAGTCACGATGCAAAAGTGGGCTTCTCCTAACGTCTCGTAGGCTGGCAGTGATTGCCTGCAGGTTTGGTAGGCAGAATAAAGAAATTACATTTTTAAGTTAGGTCAGGTTAGGTCAGAAAAGGGAAAAAAGGATAAATTCCGACAGCTAGGACAAGTGTCATTCTTGTCATTCTTGTATAATTATGTTGTGCATTTTGGAACGAGGAGGGCATGTACCGTATTACAGGTGTATAACCAAATCAAGTGAAATGAGAACAGTTTTAGAATAAACTACGGTATATTCCTGCTCCAAATGTGCACATATTAGTATTTCAACAAATGTACTCCACTAGAGAGCAAGAATGACTGACACCAGTAATAGCTGTCGGGAATGGCAGTGGAACGAAAAAGAATCGGGAAATGTCAGGTAATTCGTGAAAATTTCTGGAAATATCAGGGAAATTGAGATGGTATGCATCAGCCAATTGATTAATCCTTTTTCTTACTTTTTTTTAAAGAAATATCATGTATAATTTGAGGGAGATGATAAAAAGTTGTCAGGGAAATAATTGAAAAGTTGTCATATAAATTGACTTGAAAATGTGAGTGGCAACCCTGCCTTACAACATAATGTCTGATTTAGCTGCCCCTAACCGCCAGGCAATCACTGCCAGCCAACGAGCCGTTAGGAGAAGCCCACTTTCTCAGTGCTTACACTGTATACACTGGGCATATAGTGTAGTGCACCAATGAGATTTTTGCTGCTAATTAATTCATAGTTGCCACTAACCATTTCGACCATGTCTATCATTTAGCTACCAGTGGAATGATTATCAAAGTCACATTTCGTTCGATGCTATGTGCATGGTTAATATGGAAAGACGTTGTTTATAACAAAGTCGGATGTTACCACCTATAAAAAGAATAAAACCAAAGTTGGTCAGCATGTGCGGTCAGTCCAGAACACAGTTTCGTGGAATAATTATGCTGATCGATTATGCAAATTCATTTCGTTGTGATGTACCCCTAAGATTTGTCGATCATTTCAAAAATGCAGGACATTTGGCAAAATATGCAGACGGGTGTATTAGCACTTTTTAAGTTTTTAAACGTAGCATGGGGGCTGAAAATGGGCAGAGTCGCGCAGGCATCGATAAAAATAATTTCCATTGACCTGCCAAAATTTCCATTTCCTGTCTAATATCCCTCGACTCCAAACCCCATAGAGTACAACGCACTTTCTTATCTGGGAATTGCGAGGCTTGCCACACATAAGGAACCATTTCGTGACCCATTTTATTTAAGGTGTTGTTGGCGCATGAAACGGATCGAGCCATCTCCCTCTGCACATCGTAATTAAATGGGTGGCATCTGCCAGTTCGATTAAAGCTTTTTTCCCTTTTTTGCCAACCTCATCCTCACGACAAAAACATGGTGCAAACAAAAAAGATGGCCAACTTCCGGAGAGACAGTGCCTCGCATTTCTGTAGCATCAACACCATCTTAACTCGATCACGAATTCCTCAAATTGTTTTCTTTTTGTTATCTGAATAGCAGTAAAAAACTCGAAAACTAGCTGTCACTTTACCAGCGATATTGTGATGAAATTGGAGCAATTATTCATCTTACAGATTACAGCACCAAGTTCATTTGGGTTGAGAAGCCTGTATAACTCCTATTGTTAATACTTCGAAAAGTTACTGCTGCTATAAATATTATCATCATATTGAATTATTTTGTCCTCTGGTGTAAGAGGCAATTTAAGTTTCAAGTAATGTAAGTACGGAAGAAACATTTTGGCTCATTCTGTACATGTATAATATGCATATGGACAATGCTACAATTTATTTCGCTTGATTTATTTCAAGAACTACTTTCGAAAATTCCAGAGGAAGTGAAACATCTCAAAATGAGACTGCGGTGTACGTTCGTAATACATGTATGATTGAAAATTCAGACATTGAAAAAAAATATAATGCACATTCAACTGAAAATCCAATAAAAATGACTTCGTTTGTCGATATTTTCTGTTGAAATTAGTCAGGCGTGTTTTCTTGATAGCGTATGATTCCAAATAAGTCATGTTTTCATTAAGCTACCATGGAAGCTCCCATGCGGTATAACAAAACCTCTAATTCGTATAACAACATAATGCTCATTTTTATATCTACATTTGTCCTCGATATAAACTGATAGTTTAAACAACGAAAACAAATGCAAGTTTGAAACTGCAATGCTTTTGAAAGTCCCACACATGATATCATGAAAGTTATAGTATCGCAAAATTTATTTGATGATTTCTAACATAAAAATTAACTCTTAAAAACGAGTTAATTGTAACTTAACCATACGTGACCTTAAAATGACCACTCATACGTGCATTTGTAACACAAATGTTCACTTTCACATTACAAACCCTCGGTACAGTGATAGATACACGTAAGTGTCCAGTGCAAATCATTTTACATATTCTTTTCATATTTACATGGCAAATTGTCTAATTTCCCCGCCCTGAAACTGACTGACCTGCAGCATTGTCCATACAGTTGGGTAGGGTGCTAAAACTTTAATTCACTAATTTCTCACCTTAAACGCAATGCTAGGAACCTTATTCATCAGTGTGCGTTTTAGCTGACCACTTACGAAATTGTTGAAGCAGCCCCAAATTTAAATCGTCTAATTGTTTACCAGCACCCAATGTTCCCATTTAGGAAATGTCATTCCAACCCGTTCATTTACAGCAATTTTGCATTATTTTTAATTCTGTAAACGTTGAGAATTAAGGCTTTAAGCTGCCACTTCGCTCAATCGTTGGCCTTAATTTTTATTCCGACTCAATTTGGAAAAAGCGTGCGAAAAATAAACACATTAAGTTGGTCACAAACTTCAGACATTTTTCAAGAACTTTCTCAGATCCAAACGATATGAGTACTTTCGTTAATTTCATTAATTGGCAAATTCGAGCATTTGCATTTCTGTACTTGACCATTTTGCGCGGTAAAACGGTATGACATAATATGACAATTACCACTTATTCGCTCATTAAATTACATCATTACATCAAGCTTACCATGCATCGCTGTTAGCAGATTGCCCGTTTCAAGCAATGTTGATAACTGATATTTATTTAAATATCTGGTAAACAAGTCCATACTGGTTTCAGTGAATATGGGCCTGGCAACCTCACAACATTGAATTGCCAAGGGGTTCGCCATGGCAGCTCGGTTGGAATACAGCTGAAAGATGTTATTGAGCTTTCCTTTCGCAACATTTATATTGATCCCCACTTCTTTTTTCCTTAACAAGTGTATACACACAGGTTAGCGTGCGCGCTGCTGCAATATCTGCCTTTGGCTATCCAAATATAGTGTTCATTGGTTGATGCTGTAATTGTTATTTTTTACGAGGCTTCATTTTCCATCTGGGATCGCTTCAATGGAGATTAGATTTCGTCTCGGATTGGATTCACATAGAAGTCTAAAGGCTGTCTTAAAAACATCTAAACTGTATACGTGAAAGCGAAGAGCGTGAGAGGCATAGCTACGAGGCACACGTATATAATTTGAAGTATAATCGGGCTCCGCACGGTAAAGTGCATAGTTCCTAAGCGCAATATTCAATAATTTGCTCCTTGCACGCCCGAGATGTTATTTTAGCATTAAAAGTAATCATTGCGCCACTACATTACAATATCCTTGCTAAGTTTCTTATTGCAACCGTGCTAATAACCGATACAATAAAACCGTATAAAAGTCAAATGCAGTTTGTTCCAAAAAATCATATCCAACCCAAATAGGTGCATTTCTTGCTGCACATCACCTGGGACAAAGCACATCAATACTTGATGTGTTATTGCATGACGATATCTAGGACAGCATACAAGAGAACCTTGTTTTAATCGAATTTAGGAAATGTTAAACAACTGCTCACCTCTTAATCAAAATTGAGAAATATTCAATAAACTGCACAGGAAAGACCTCAAATCAGAAATGCATTATAAGACATGCAGTAGATTGAGACAAATTTACTTTCAAACTGTATTGACAAATATACCGGTATTTGAAAATGCATTTTAAAATGTGTTTTAAGAAGTTTTTAATGCATTATGGAATGCATATTGCAATGTATTATGTGGATTGGAAAATCTAATCTGTAATGCACCCTGTATTGCCTGTAATGTAAGCTTAGTTTGTGTACATTGAAGAATATGTTGTGTAATGCATAGTGAAATGTATTGTGTTAGCATTGAAGAATGCATTTTACAATTTATAATCCATGCATTGTAAAATGTCAAAAGCCTCGCTATGTTTAATAATTTCAAGATTTAAAAAAATCACAAATCTTAATTTAAAGAAAATCTAAAATATGCACTAAATAAATTAGAACTGGCTATTAAATAAAGTTTAAAATTGAAAACTACATCAATTTCATTTAATTCAATGCAGCACACAACTTTTGTAAGTTATGTAGTTTCAAATACATCGTGAAATACACAAGTCAGTATATTTTATAGTGCATTGTAAAATGCATCTTTGTTTACATTACCGAATGTATTTCTTGTTAATTGCGATAAAAATTACCAACGCGTTTGTAATATATCTTGCAATTCGTACTGCATTTGAAATACATTTTCTCTTCATGTGGGAATTCGCAAAATTTGGTAATTTTATTTTGGAATACATTGTATAATATCCAAATTAATAATTACACATGATCATGTTACGGTTCTCCATTTTTACCATATAGGACGTTCGGAAATGTCGTATGGTTGCATGAAGTCTGACTGTTTTGTCAACCTTACAGAAAAGCTATTTTTCGGATATTCAAAATCCTACTAAAAATCTGTTCACACACCTTAAAATCCGATGTTGACATTTACGTAACTACTTGTTTTAATAGTTTTGAGAAAACGAGCTATACACACGGAGGATCAATATCGATTAGTAATAGTTCAGGCGCCTCAATGTGTCACATAATTGCGTGTGTATACACCGATAATGCGTCTTCTCTGTTTGAACTCAATACCGTAAGCGACTTCATGCGTGAAACCAGATTCAGTGATATGTCATGAATGATGTTGCTCACTCATCACCCAGCTTCCTAGCACTCATCTGCATTTGTAAAGATTCAGTTGCAGCATCCTCGTTAATCAATATTTTTTGCGGATATAGATTTTATGGCTTCGCTCCATGAAACAAAGAAGCAAGGCGAGGCGTTCAGCCAATTTATTTGCGGAGAACATTAGCCTACCAGGTTCCTTTTGAGCATTTTTGAACTTTTTGCATAACATCTCTACGTGAGTCTTCATGGCCCCATCCCCTTAAATGCGATCCATGATTTTCCTGAACTTTGCCAGTTCAGCTGACATTTTTACCTTCCAAGTCTAGCCAGAGATGCTTCTGGTGCTGACCTTGCTCCGAGAATCAATAGTTTGCACAAAAGGGACATTTTGAACACCGCATTTGCGTATCTGGTCGCGCCTAGGCCCTCTGGTGCACCCATTTCCAATCTAGGAAGTTTGTTAACTTTGCAAATGAACAAGCAGCCGCCATTGGTTATTAATTTCCCTCCAGGGGGCAATAATGGCCGCACGTTTAGATTTGCTTTCCTGGTTTGGTGCAAACACCTTCCCAAAAGCGGAAGTGCTTCTTTTTGAAAAACAGTCGTTGACATTGCGTAGGTTACGTGGCAGTGTCACCCAGAACGGCAATTCCCACCTGTTGAAGCAGGTTGGAGAACGTGCACTTCCTAATTTCCATTCATTCAATTATCTGCGGCACTGAGTTCATGGCCATTGAGCGAAAAAAAGGATTTCGGTAAATTCGCGCAATTCGAGGACTTATCCCGCATATTAATGCAAGGCCTTCAAGCAGAAGCAATTTAGATAATAAAACGTGTGTTTTTTTCTTACATCGTTAACGTCAGTCACCATCGATGTCTCATGGCGATCTTCCCAAGACTTCCAAGCATAGCTGCTTCCAAGTTCCAATTGACCGAGCATGGCATTGTTGCTTATTCTCACCAGCTTCCTTGGCGATATTGGACATGGATCTGAAAGGAAACTAATGCAATTTTAGTCCAACTATTTCCAAAACACATAGTGGAGCATTTATTAGGATGTGGTCGTAAAAGATAGCCCCAGCACAGTAACCTTTGGCCCTGATACAGACGTTCAGACATTTAGTTTTACTGCCATTTTTAGGGAAACATATAGCTTTATAATTTAGGGTTCCCCCTAGACTACCTGGAAAACCTAGAATAGGTGAAAAGCCTAGAATACCTAAAAAAGTCAGGGTAATAGAAACCAATAGGAAAAATTGATTTACTGTGAAAAAGTCAGCGAAATTCAACAAATCAATAACATGATCAAGAATCAGAAAAAGCACAAAAATCAAGAGATGACATGTAATTTTGTAACAAATTTTAAACTAATCTACCGTAAATTTGCTGTTTCCTTATGAAACTTTGTGTTCTATCTCCTGTTTATATCGGTATATAACAAGCAATTAATATAGTATGTCTTACATTAGCATGTCATGTTTTTGCATTTTCAGTGGTCAGGCTGGTCAGGGAAATTTGTTTTAAAATCTGGAACTCAGGGAAGTTGAAACTAACATCTAATTGCACCACCCCATCAGCGGACTGTGATGCGGACTGTGGGACAATGAATTTATTTAAATTGAACATACTACACATGTCATTATGTATCTTCAACGACTTAGGGCCAACAAAGATTGATGAAAAAGTTTGATTTGATGAGTAATTTGATGGTTTGTTTCGCAGGTAGCACGAACTTCCACAGGTCCAGTCTGAAACCCCATGAGCACCATGTCCTCTAAAACCTAGGGGAGGTTGCAGGGTCAAACTGGCATATTCCCCTATGAAAACCATTCTTCAGTTGGTGACTGCAGTGTGCAATGCCATAAATTCCAACTGGCGAAGTATCAGCAAAACTTAATTGTCCAACGTTTACAGCTTAGAACTTGCACCTTGGACAATTAACTTCTGGCTGGTTGTTTACAAGTGTTGGAATTGAAAATACCCTATGGACCCTCCAAATTGCAGGTCAGGTCTTTCTCAATCATAAGCTGGTTAGCCATTACGTGTATTTGCAATACATACTACAGTAATGCACTCGGTCCTAGCTTAGTAAATTATGGCCATTTCCACTTTATATCCCACACTGAAAGCATACTGTGGATTATTTATTGACAACCACAACCGATGGGAGTACAACACTTAACAAACATAACGAGTTAATTGCACTTCAACAGATGGATTGTCGCACAATTATACATGACAGACAATATTTCATCCATCCTTACACGATTGAAACTGGAATTGAATTAACCTTAAAAGGCCACAATTGCTAGATTTGAATTTTCCATAGATGCCTTCATTGCAGGGCTCCCCAGACCTGGAAAACCTGGAAAAGTCCGGAAAATTGCAACGGCTTGGAAAAATCCGGGAAAATTGATTTACTTTGGAAAAACCAGGGAAATGTAACAAATCAATAACAGCTTTGCACAGCCAGTTATTGGCTAGTACAAAAATCGAGATGACAAGCCATTCTGTAAAAGAAATTTTAAAAAAACTTATCTAAATGTGGTATTTGCTTGTGAAAATGTGTTCTGTTTAGTCAGTGTCCAACGAAATAAAATAATATCTTTAATGGTAAGAGATACAATGATAGTTCTTGAAGGTAACTTTTAGAGTCGACCAGGGGCTATCCGGAAACCATATTTGCAGTGATATTGACTGGATTTGTCCAAGTGTTATGATTGTAGCCCGTGATCAGAAATCATCAGCAATATTTATTTTACAATCAGTTTTCATCAGCCTTTTCCATAAGGGAAGCTGGAGGTCTGCAACCAATAGTCGGCAATATTCCACATACATGTGACACTACTGCATGTGTAGTTAGCAATCAGTTTTTTTTCCACAAGGGATCCAATGGAAACTATCGCAGTAAACCTCACTTCAGACTATCACCAGGGAGGGTGTTATGGCAATTTCCGTTTTCACACCTACGTGCCACGTTGATCAGTAGGGACTCAGCCAATTTAATTTGAGACAAATTAACGCTACATTTGTCTACTGCAATACTGCAAGTGGTCATGCAAATTTACCTAACGCACCAAGGGGTGGGTGGGTCCTCGTGAAAGTGTTACGAGCTGTTACAGGGGGTCCGTGGGTTTTTCTCCTTGCTTTACGGAACAGTTTGCAATGGTCAGGATATCTTGAAAATTCTACCACAGAGTGTTGCAGCTACAGACAACAGCATAAGCTGGTGTGCAGAATTAACTATTCTGAGCTCTGCAGTTCAGATTTGGAATGCATTGGTGAAGATGTCTAAACCAAAAACTTTGTCATAGAAACATTGCAGAATTAATAACAAATGGTACACTAGGTCCTAAAAAATCCAGGAGTGTAAATGAAAATTTTGCACAAATGTATTACGTGACACTAGGGGCGAGTAGTCTGTGATATGTTACAGAGTGTTACAGGGGATGGGGGGGGCAGAAATTGTGTTTCGTAATATATGCACGACTGCCAATCAGCTTTTCACAACCACTTTGCCATAAGGAAAGTGTCATGAATTGTCATTTCTAGAATGCGACACTCCTGGAATATAATTGCGGACGCCATTTTGTTTCAACAAGAAGTCTAGAAGCCAAACTAATGTAGGTGGTCCCAACGCCATTATCCACCGCCGCCCGAGGCAAATTCCGCATTGCTCAGCGTCGCCGGTATTGCAAGGGTGGGGGATTTCCCGTCTATTTCCGGCACGTGGCCAAACGGGCCTTTTAATTCGCCGCAGTATAGATTTATTTCCATATATGGCGTTGAGGCGCTCTCTGCGCCATACCCAGACCCCGCCCCCGCGTCCCCACCCCATCTCTTGGGCCGTTGCCATGGCGACCGCCTCTCTTACATCATCGTGGGGTCGTATCTGCTTTTTCCCGCCACTACGATATTGGCGCGAAAGATGCCTCGTCTACCAGAAGATGAATTGGCGTCGCCATGGCAACCGTCGCAGCCTCCGCATTCCGAAGACGATGGCGGAATTTCCCTCAGAGGCTGCCAATGGCGTCGCCAAAAAAATTAAATGGCGCCTGCCCTTTGCTGTTGACCTTCTCTCGAACTCAATTATCGAACCGGGTGCCATTTAAGGGGCCTAAAGGGCAAAGGTCGGTTAACAACGCCATGGATTCTGATGGGGAACTGGCACTGAGCGGTTTAGAAGGCATTGATAAACTTACAATCTCGCTGGTTCCTTGATCAAAACACGATTTTGTAGATCGACCTGGTAACATTACGTGTCAAACCACCGATCACGATAACGAAATGATTATCAGCCTAATTGCCGATGTTGCTAATGTCATCAACTGTCATTGTGGTCCCAAAATCGCCCTCTACTTACTTAAATGGTATTTAAGATCATGTTACATAACATTTTTCTTGCAGTATCGACAAAGATCAAAGGATGTTACACAGCTGGGTATACATGTACTTTATAACAAAACATCGTAATATACCAAGTTAGTTTTTAACTTTGTCGCGCAATTTGTGATGACGTCATATATAACTTGTTATGGATGGTACAATTTTAAAGTAATTTTATGTAGCGAAGTTATACAACTTGTTTGAAAATGAGAAAAAATGTTACAAAGAACATCGTACGTGTAGACTTACTAAAACATGTTATGCAACAAAGTTTTAGAAAGTCCTTTGATCATTACAGACACATGATGGAAAACAACCTGGTATATCACGAGAAACATGTTACTGTATATAAAAATTTTCCTTCACATTTTGAAACAAATACATGTAGTATAACTTCGCTACATAGCGCTTTGTTATACAGTATAAGCTCAGCTTTTTACGATGCACAATAAACAGCGTTATATAGCAAGTTGTACAACGGAGTTAAAAACTAATTTCTTACAAATGGGCCTCAAAATCCTGCTACGTTCAACGAACTTTCTTATTTCCATAATTGCTTTTGTAAACTCAACAATTTACCCAAAAGTTGCCAATGGCGAAACCGAGGTTGAATAACCCGGATTGCGATGTTAGTCCACAGCAACCTCTCGTAGAAGACTCACCCAGAGTTCGAACCCCGATTACACCAGCCTTGAACCCTTTTTCCCACCCAGGTTTAATCGGTCACGAAAAAGAAGGAAAACAAGAGTAGGGAAAAATCAAACAAGACGCTAGAGGGCGTACCCCGGTCGACGGCCATCTTTCAACGGGCCGAGGAGGAACAACCTGAGCTCGGCCAGGGTTCCAGTCCAGGGCTCGCCTTCTTCGTCATGGGTCACATTGAAAAACCAAGGTCTGAGGCCAGACCAACAACACCGCGAGGGTGACTAACACCGAGTCTCGAGAGGTTTAACAACCTAAGAAGTCATGGGACTAATCACCTGCGTTCACAACAAAATGGCGCCCAAAAGGAAACTCGTAAGGCGTTTGAGTGAGTGGATCGAGGGAGGGACCAGGGTCCTATTCCACAAACGTGAACAAGTAACAGACTGGAATAATATGGGGCTTGAAGTAATGTGTTGCACCAATAATATCAAATAACTTGTTTCCGTTTTGACATATACGTGTATGCCACGTTGCTCAACATGAATACAAGCACGGTCAATTTAATTTGAGACAATAGCGAACATGTAACTTCTAGAAGTGAATAATTTTGATGCGGAGCGTAAACACCTGCACGCATTACTCCATACCTTAACAATAGGGCCCAGGGCGTTAATCACATGATATGAGGATGAAATGATGGGCAATCCCAGCATTCCTAACGACAACATGGCGGTCGTTTGATCATGTCAGGCTATTTCGAAGTTTTGACATTTCTTTAATTTTGTGATTTCTGTCCATAGTGGCAGACTCAAGTGGTTTTAGTACCTACATGCATGTAGCAGACGATAGTACCCTTAATTCCCTACATTTCCCATGTAATATTTTGATTGGTGGCTCCTGATTTAAAACAGAAAAAATATATGTTCGATTACATAGTATTTCATTCTGTTGGTCCGATTCTCATCTACATGTAGATTCTGCCAAATGCTGATAAACCGTCAATAGCTGTGACCACTAAAATGAAATTATACTCATTTTTTGACTTTTATTAGACATCTTTATCGTTGTGGATAGGACCCGTCATGGGTACTAAATCCCTTAGACTAGATGATACTAAGGAAGCATGATTAAACTGTAACATGATTCCTGCAACATTGATGGGCGCCAGAAAGCCTTCCACTTGGAATTAGTTGGTCACTGTTTGGAATTTGCATTGAATTGGTGGACCATACGTCAATTCAATTCATTACCCCTGGATGCCAAGCGGTGGGGTTGTTTCACCCAGATTACAAATAAACAATTAAGATAACACACATGTCATCGCAAACTTGTTATTGACCATAGTACCGAATCGCCATTAGCCGAATTTCCATTTACGATGGCTACAGACTTCATGTACAGTCACATCCCTGGTCACACAAGTTGTTTTTACTGCAATTACGGATTGGACCATACGATCAGTAACCGGGTTAGTCAAACAGTGTATCGTGTGAAGGACGGAAACAGCTGCAACACGCTACGCTGGCCACGACAGCTTTTTTTATTTTTCAGACTGATAATGACTACTTTCATTCATAATTCATTGAATGCATATCATTGCAGCCAGACCCGCATGTAACTAATCCGAATTGTAGTTCTAAATAAAGCACGAATTACGCAACGCCAGTGTGCCATTCAAGAAATTTCAGTCGGAAACAGAGCTCACAATAACCGTTGGGCACAAGGGTCGAAGCTGGCGCGGAGGTCAGGGTTCAACATGCGATCACGATCGTGATCGCTGTTATTCGACCAATCGCGCCAATTCCGAAGGCTAATTCACGGCTAAGGTCATCCGAAATTCGATCTCATAAGATCGCCCATGGTGGACCCAATTTGAAGAAAGCACAATGGCTTTTCCAAATTCAAGCAACCTCAAAGGCCAATTCTTATTGTCGGTGCACCGAACATGCACCCAGGAGTCGAGCACCCTGTACTTTTGTCACTAGGAAACGTGGTGCCCGTGCATTCCGACGGGGTGGGGGCTATGACGTCAGCGTCGCCATGGCAACGGGGGAGGATGGGTATTCCGAGGCCATCCACCAGGGGGAAATCCGATAAACTCTTGGTGCATGCACAAAAAACTGCTGGGGAAACACGTAAAAAACGCAATGGGAACCCTCAAAAATACTTAAATAATCGGTCATTTGTATTTGCCAAACGTTGTCTTTTGCACCCACTGACGTCAGCATTGACGCGTTGGCGAGTATGCTAATATTTTCACATTTTTTATCATTATCCGTTAACCCATCAACAAGTGTGCAGTTAGCTAGCCTATGTGGGAACAACACGATGTTGTTGTTTTTGTTTTTGCAAATGGAAAACTTTAAGATGTGTTGTTTTATGCGCAGCTAGCAGTTCAGAAAGGACGCTTTTACCTCCAGGTGATTTCGCCATTTTTTAATTGACGAAATTTAAAAGGCTCGCAATTTGAGCAGAGCTTCTGAACATTGCATTCATTCGGAATTTCGCCAAAGGATCTGTGTAAAACCCAGTGAAAGGTGCATGGGACATTGTGATAGCAATTTCTGTATTCCAATGGGGGTCAACCTTGAACCGAAGAGTACATTTGAGGGTTCAGGCGAAATACTAGCGGGGACATTCATGAGGAAAGAATCCGAGGGGACAAAGTGACCAATGAGAGTCGTCCCGTTCCCTCTCCCAACACTCACCATTGACAAGTTTTCCTTTGAAGCTGGGGAAAAAAGCGTTTCCCATCGCATTCCGTTCACCGAACAGGTTCAAAGCGAACGACTGACCCTCTCAGTTGACCCCTGGCAGCAGCACGTGGCATTGGCGACTGTCCCCGAAATACAGGGTGGCTAGCGTCGCCAGGTAACGAGGCTAACGCCAGGGTATGGCCCATTGGGGAACCAAAGGTAGAGCACAACCCACGAGCTAAGAAATCGTACTGCGATAATGGCTGTTAAATCAATTAGTGTATACGCGTAAAAAATTCCGGCAAAACCATTATGGTGTCTGAAAGTAATTCGCGGAAGTAACCAGGATAAATATTTTATGGCGGGGCTGACCAGATGCTAAATTTGTCGAGGAGATGGACTTACAAAGCCGATGGGTTTCCCTTTTGAATGATCATTACTCCTTGATATACATGTACAGTACATGTACAAGTTACATGTACTACATATAGTAACATTAATGCACCAAATCATACATATGGTAAGCTACTAGTTACCTAACACTGAGGACATACCAAACGAAAATCTAGTTTTCAAATTAGATAATGGCGAAAACCGTAATGACATGTTGCTTGCTGTGTTTCCCAATCGGTAATATTAACCGTGGACAGGCACACGGTAAAGTTCTTTAAGCCCTGTTCACACGAGGACATTTATGGCGCAAGAAATGGTGCCATGACATGGCAACACTTCTGGTGCCATGAA